>JAPYYW010000050.1:0-108493 GCA_030522545.1 Cremastinae sp. A BG-2022a | reverse complement strand
CGCTTCGTTTTGCAAAAAACTTTAAGAATCACCCTTAATAAAGTTAATTTGGTCACGAAAAAGAAAAGATATCGTAATTTGAAATTTTCATGGGTGTACCAGACCCCAGTAAGACCCCCGTAAGAATTCACAAAATTTTTGAAATTTTTTTTTTTCGATTTCAAGAGCTTATTCGATCGGAAATTTCCCGTAGATAACGAAAATGCTACTTATTCGTGGCGAAATTTAAGAATTCGTATTGAAAAATTGAAAAAACTGATCGAAAAGTCAATTTAAAAAAAAATTTAACAGGCGCTGCTTTGGAAATAATGACCTTGATGTTTGAATCATTAATTTCGTTTTGCAAAAATTTTCAGGAATTACCCAAAACAAGTCGATATTGTCGAGGACACGAAAAGAATAGCTTCTTGAAATTTTGAGATTTTCCTATTTTCGATTCTCGAAAAATCAGGCTGGAGGACCTCGAACACGCCAAATTTTCTCAGCTCACTTTTATTAGAAGTTAACTTATACGTGTAATAATGTGAGAAAAAATTGCAACACAATTTTCTACTATTTATATCAAATATACTTGGAAAAATATACTTGAACAGTTCGGTGATCGTAAACATACAGAAAAGGGGTAGTTCGTCGAGCATAATAAGGAAAAAAACTGTTTATTTTCCGAGAATACCCCACGGTCGAGGGAAAAACCGAACACGATCTTAATTACTCGGATTTTTTTTCGCATTTGGAATCAGTAGTTCGGTATAAAGTGTCGGGATAAGACGTGTGGCGTCTCGCAAGGTAGTTCGTTACTGAAAAACATTTCGTACCAATTTGATAAGTTCAATTGAGTGAGTGTCAGCTTAAACTGAGTGTCTGTAAGTATGCATCTAGAAGAACAGCAAAATACAAATTCAAACATGTGTTAAAAAAGAAAAAGCGGCCGCGTTGTTGCTCTTCGTCATATAGAAAAATTTGAAAAATAAATTTACAAAATTATGGCCTTATATTTTCATATAATAATTAATCATAACAAATTAAAAACAGAAAAAATGTCAAAAAATAATTTATTGCAAGAAATCGCATAGCTTTTAAATGCTTTTTAAAATATTTAAACATGTTTTTTTTTGTGAAAAATTGAAAATTTTTATATTGCTATTTTTTCTTTGCATTTTTGAACATATACAATATTTGAGGTAAACATCTCAATAGTTGAACTTATCCTAAAAGTTGAGCGATACTTTCTATATTATTCTGAATGTTTGAATTTCAATAATTCGTAACATTTTCTAAACTTTATTTTTTCGCTTCTAAGAGCCTATTTGATCGGAAATTCGTCGTCGATAACGAAAATACTAATTATCCGGAGTGCAATCCAAGAATTCATATTACGATAAATCCAACAAAACTGATGAAATAATCAGTTTTGGCTCGAATCAGGCATCCGATTAAAAAATTTGATCATTTTATTTTCTCAAATCGAGAATACGTGGTCATTTTTCGTTCGATAAATTTTTATCGTTTCTCACTAGATCGATCGGCTGGCCTCGCCGGGAAACATGATTAGCCTCTTTTCAGTAAGGTCGCGCAAAGTGGCGCGCTGATTTCAAGAGTTGAGTAATTTAATAGCCAGCCTGGGAGGGATCGAGAAACCCGAAGGGGAAGGAGGGAGGGAGGGAGGAGAGGAGAGGAGATGAGGGAGAGGTGGAAAAAAGGGAGTCGGGATAGGAGATAGGAGCGGCAAAGCGAGAAAGAGGGAAGGCGGAACAAGAGGCGAGATTGCAGACGAGCGTATACGGCGCGCAGCGGAGGCTCCGTAGTAATGAAATCAAGGGTGTAATGGCCCCGGTAGGGACGGGTCTCCCTGGGAGCGTGTGCCGGAACTGTGTGTGCGTGAGAGCGAAAGTGTAGGCTCGATTCTCCAGACAGGAAAGCCCGGAGAGCGCGCCTCGCAGCTTCCCGACACACGCGCACTTTCCTCCCAAGCATCGCCTCTCTCGTGCACATTCTCGCGCGTGTTCACGTATTTACGAGTCTCTGAACTCCGCCTTTGATGTAAGCGAGAACCATCGGAGTATAAACCCCGTCTTCTCCGCTGCAAAGTTGGAGATCCGTCACGTGCATTCTGACACGAAAATTCTCTGCAGGGGTGATAAAATGCGTATCGGAACATCTTCTCTTCTCTCTCTCTTTTTTTATCTTCTTTTTTTTTCATCCACTTTTTTAACTACTTTTTTCCTTCGTAGATTACTTTTCGATTAAACTCGAGTTTGAAATATTTTTCGGTTGCTCGCGAGAGATGAGCTTCGATCGCGCAGTTACGTAATTTCCTCGACGCTCAATCGAGAAAATTGTGTTGCAATCATATTTGCGTGCAAATATAAGGGCACTGCTTGGAATTCCGGAAGTCACAAAGGGCGCTCCAACGTGCAGGGCGAACGCACGTGTGACGGAGCGTCGATAATAATTTCATTTCTCCCATTTTGCCGCTCCCGTTCACCTCTTTTCCCGGTGCTTAATTGCTCGCAATTAATCTCGAAGGTATTGTGCAACGAACGGACGGGGGGGAGGTCGGACTCGAAACCATCGAGTCCGCAGTGACGCAAGCCCCGTTTTATTTTGGCGCGCAGACTGCGAGCGCCGATTTCATCGACTGAAAAATTTCGCTGAATGAAAATTCAAGATAAAAATCGATATAATAAAAGTGCAAAAATAGTGCAGTAAAAAAGTATAAGTAAATAAACAAAAAACGCGCAGCAATAAAGTACAGTAATAAAGTACACTGTAAAAAAAGTACAGCGATAAAAGTTTGAAAAAAAAAATTTGCGACTCTCTTCTGCGTTTCGTTGGTCGTCAAAATGCGAAAAAGTACGAAACGCTGTATCGAAGTATCGGTTGAAAGAGAGAGAGAGAGAAAGAGAGAGAGAGAAAGCAATAACCGGGCTCCAATTCATTTTTTTTTTCGCAAAATCGCAAACCCTGCGCACGATTTGCCATCGGGCAATGCGGAGGCACCGAAATACTTGAGAGCGCGACGGGAAATGAGAACAGGGTGCGCGAAGGGTGAAGAGGATACGAGATGGAGAGAGAGAGAGTATAAAAAAAAAGATAGAGAGATGGAGGATGCAAGGGTCTGGAAATTCATACATATATACATGAATATAATGTAAATATATATATATATATATTTATGTGTATGTAGATATATTTGTATATAACGATATATATGTATGGCTCAGACTGCACAGGGAGCAAACGCTGAGGAGAATGAAGGGATAGGAGTCGAGGAGCCGATATTCCCTGGGGGCTTACAGCTGTCGCGTATCCGATCTCCCATCCCCCTTTTTCGTACAGTCCGGGAGAGTGAGCGCTCACGCATCCATATACATATGCACGCGTACACGCGTCCCTCTGTTTATATATTGCGGTCGACGGAGGCGCCTCTCGCTCTTCTCCATTCAATTGCTGCCTAATGGGAATTAATGAAATATAGTATAAGCTGGTCGTCCGATAAAGATAGGCACGTCTACGAATCATTGACACGCTCGCCCGCAAGGGGAGCCTCCGACACCCCGAGCAATTCGGGCTTTATTTCATTTCGAGTACGTAATCGTTGCTCAAACGACATTCACACTCTGCGGCGAGAAACCGAATTGACTGAACGTGAAAAAGCAATTTTTTTTTTTTCGTTTCGCACAAAGTGTGGTCACAGGAGAAACCATCGTCGAAAAGGCTTCGATTTCATTCGTTGGAAAATAATATACTGTGAGGATTATTTTATGACGTGAAAAGTTAGTCTGGGGAAAAAGATGAAGGCCTTATTTGACAATTAATTTTACTCGAGAATATTATTGTCATCTTGAAGGAAGTAAAAATTTGAGAATTTTTCGCTCACTCATAAAATTCTTGCTCTCGCCTTTTTGTCCCTTCTTTAGTCGGGTGATTGGAAATGTTAACAGATATTTTATTCTTCTTGCTGTATTAAATAATATTAAATTACTTTGGAAGTGACACGACCTTCTGTTCCGAGTTCAACAATATATTCAATCCAAAAATTTGTAATGCTAAGTTTTAAAAAATATCACTATACGTGATATTAATTATTTGTATAAATTTTTACTTATCGATTTCAACCAAGAATTCTTTCCTTTTGTGACTTATTGGTAAAAGTTATTCACTACTACATACAACAATACATTTCAATGATTCGTAACTTTTTATTCGTTTAAATATATTTCGAATAAATTTTGATTTTCTTCTCTATTTTCGGATAAACAAATTGGGCAAATTGAACAGTCCTTGTAAACGTGTCTGAACGTGGGATCAAACGAGCGAAGCGGACGAGTGTTGAACTTATTTGCTCAAAGAAATGCAGACTATTTCCAATTTTCTAATACGCACTACGCTTCCGATGTGTACGCGGGACTCGAAACTTTCGGGAGAATGAAAATTCTTCGTAATAACAATTCGCTCTGTGTATCATAAACTGGAACGTGTACATCGAAGGGAGGAAAGGGCAGAGCTTTCAAACTTTTTAATTAAAGTGTCTCGCATGACGAGACGCTGCTAGATATCCCGTCGAGGTGGAAGCGTCGACGGGGAGAGAAAAGCTTCGCTCTCCGGTCTCCGATAAAATTGGTAAGGAGACCGTGACTAACAATTGGTCGATAATATACGTATACACGGATCCGTAAATATTAAGAAAGTGAAAGGAAATAAAAAGACGCGCGTTTCGCTTCCAATTCTTCTTGAGAGATAAAATATATTTATTATATTTGAGATAATATAAAAGAACTTGATAAATTTTTGTACCTTTTGAGATCTATATAAAAACATTTTATCTTTATTAAAATTGAGATGACGTGACAATTGTTTTATTTTCATTTTGCACTTATTGAAAAATTTGCCCATGAAAATTAATAAAAAGTTTATAGAGTACAGAAGAATGTGAAATCAATTGAATCTGATGGAACAACTTCCTCTAAAAATAAATCTATTGAAAATTTTGAAGAATATTTGGCAACATTGAAGATTACTGACATTGGTTCTTTGTTCTAAATTACTAAAATTTTAACTAAAAATTTAGTACACAAAAGATGATATGTCTATTAGTTTAATATGAATAATTTTATTATCGTCTATTTTATGATTTATTATTCTTAATAACTAATTTCGGTTTCTATCATTTTTCAATTAATTAAAATTTTTTTCTTATCAATTTGTTGGTCATTTCGCATCCGACTCTCCTTTTTCTTGAGCGCCTCGTTGGTCGCATTTATTTCTATCTCCCTTTAATCTCTTCCTCGTAATTTTCCAGTCCCGAGGATCATAAACGTTGCGGTCGAGAACGATTCGCCTCGGTTCTCCCGATCCTGGGACTTTCCGGCGTATTCGCAGACGTCCCTCGCGAATTTCACTTTTATTTCATTTTTCGCCTTCTCCTTATTTCCCGCGGCGTATCGCGATTTCGACACTCAATATAATAAACCTGCAGGAACGAATTCCCCTAATACAAATTCCGCTCCGCCTCGTCCCTTTTTTCTCGTCCTTCATATACCGTCTGGAGAACAAAATCAGCATTAATAATGAAACAATTGAAAATCTTAAATATTTATACGAGACCATACGGAAAAAGAATTTGGGCAAATTGAACAAAATGTCTTTGACTCGATTAAATCGTCAGTCATTTATAAAGCAAATGAAATATTTGTTTCATTGTGTACGATATATTTGCTTAATATTACACGTTGATTGAACGAATATTGTTCTGAATTTCTGTTGAAATTAATATTTAAACAATTGGTATATATACATAAAATTTCAGATAATATTACACCGCATGTATTTGGTCAAACCCTGCAAACATTTTAATTCTCAAAATAATTCAAACTTTGAATATCATCAGTCTGAAAGCTCTAAAAGAAAAAAAATAAAAATAGATTTACTCTTTTTTTTTATTAAAGTTGCAAAAATTGTATATTTTTCATGTAGTTTATTTTATTACTTCATAAATATTATAAAAATAACAAGAACAAAATTTCTTGTCGCGTCTTCGAGAGCTCCAAAATTGTTGAAATTGTTTTACGGACGAAGCCCTTATTGTACAAGCTACGTTTCACGCGCGGCCATTCGCAAATACATATATACAGATATAAAACGTGTAGTAGATCTTCGACGAAGTCGTTGCAGTGTGATAGGTACCCATGAAACCGTCACTGTCTTCTCCCGTCAAGCGGATTGATGGAGATACCCGTCGGTCCTTAAACGATAAATAGATCTCTGGTTTCTCCGGCTCTCTCCTCCTCGCGCTTTCGCCGGCGTGCTGTATATATAGTATACAGTCACATCCACTACGATAGATCGTGCTTATTCAGGTGTCTTATTCTCCGAACGGCGACACATGTATATACGATCGGACCGCGCGAAAATAAGTGATTTGAAAACCAAAAAAGTGTATCTCGACAACGCGCGAACATGGAAAAATATAGTTCATAGAATTTCGAAATTCGGTGATAAATTCTCTGTGATAAAAGCGGTGTGCCGAAAGAAATGACGAGACCGAGTGAATGGGAGACGAGAGTGGGATATCGTTGCGCGGACAGAAATATATACGTCCATCCGTTCGTATCGTCGGCGGGGCGTTTATATATACGTCTGAGTGTGTGTCTATATATATATATATATATAGGTATCGAGAATAAAATCGCGGTGGTATGGCGTGTATTTAAATACTTCTGGCGTTCAGCGGAGACCGAAGTGGCGTTCCACTTTCCGCCTCGTCTCGGTACAGTAGTTACAGTGGCAAAGAGGGTAACGGCCACGTCCGTCGCCGAGTGCAATATAGGGGTGGTGACGGCGAATTGGGATTCTCTCTCTTCTCCATCCCCTTGTTCCTCTCGCACTTCTCGCTTTTTCCCGGAATCTCTCTCTCTCTCTCGCTCTTTCTTGTCGCGCAGTTGTAGGATTTGCGAGACGGTACGGCGAAAATACGCGCAATTGAACTTTTCAACCCCTCTCGAAAGACGCACACACGGGCGCTCGGGCACGAACACGGGCGCGCACACAAAAGCAGAGACAGGAATCGAGCGAGGGGATTTTCCTCTTTCTCCCGTTCCATTTACGTTTTCGTCGACGTCGTCGTCGTCGTCGTCGTCGGCGGCGGCGGCGGCGGCGTCGTCGGGGCCAAACTCCTGTGTTCTCTTCAGAATTCTTCTCCGTCTCTCTTTCTCGCACCCCCTCGCGCCATTAATCCCTCTTTCAACCCCTCCAGGGCTGCCGCAGCCGGATCCTTCGGGTCTTTTGTCACGGGCACCCTTGTTCGCGCTGCTGTCCCACTCTATTTGCCAGACGCCCGCCTGTGCGCCCGAACCACCCCTTTCGTCTCTCTCAAAAACCCCCCCGCCCCCTTCCCTTTCGCCTCCCACGCTCGCCGAGCTCGAGATTCTCTCCGCAAATATACGTATACGCGCGCGCTTCTCTCGCTCTCCATCGCTGTAACTGCACCGTCGGCTCGCTCCTCTACCCCTCGTTCGCAGCGTCATATCGCGCTCCCTCGAAGCCGAGGGGACACCCGAGGCTTTGTACGGGCTCTCTCGCTCAGCCGGGGGATATATACGAGAGAGAAACCGAGATCGAGTATCTTTCCTATCTCTCATTCCTCTTGGTTCTTTCTCTCCCACCCCCTTTTCCCCCCAACCCCTCTGCTGCTCTCGCGTCCGTACGTCTTTCGTTCTCTTCGCTCGCTCGTATCGCTCCAACGACGAGCCGGCTCGAATAGCCTCGACGGGACGCCAATTTCCTCACTCCACACGGCCAACGACGTACACGTACTCTGTGTCTCGTCATTCGGATTTTCAGGGGATATCCTTTTTTCGTATCACCCCTGCGAAGACTCACGATGCGCCGGAAAATAACGGCGAAGCGTGTATCAACGCGGAGGGTGTCCTGCCTCGGAATACAATTCCTCCGGATTAATTGGGCCGTCCTTTCAACGGATACAGCTATGAGAGAGAGAGAGAGAGAGAGAGAGAGAGAGAGAGAGAGAGCGTGTATTTTCACATTCGGTCACGTGCCGATGTGTGACTGACTTATATTTACGGAGAAATTTATTCGCGATCAAAATAATGTGGTTTTAATTGTAATCAAGGATCGAAATCGGTGATTAGCAAAAAATAGTTTAATTTTATGTTTCGTTTTAAGGATGATTGACAAAAAGTAAGGAAAGATGAGGGAAACGTCACAATAGATGGACATTTCCCAATAGTTGGACAATTTTCGCTATTATTTTAGAATATAATATCGTATGAATTATTTTTCCTATACGAAGAAGTGTATTTTTCATAATGTTAATTTATTGGGAAAAACTCGTTCAACCTTATAGAGACAGGGTCGATTTTCTGTCCGACTATTCGGACATTCTACATATTCCAACGTTCAAGTATTTATTTACTAGAAATATTATTTACAATTAACACATAGAATGAATTTTGAATTGCTAAAATATCAGACAACAGTCAAGATGTGAATTTGAAGCACATTTTTTTGATTTTATATTTTTTAAATAAAAATAAAGTGGGAAAACTCTTAGCTGTTCAACTATTGGGACGTTTACCTTACTTTTTTGTTTATAGAACGATGAGCAACACGTGTGTATTTTTCGCGTCATTCGCGGGTCAATTCGCAATTACGCTCGTCGAAGCGCGCCGGGTCACATACACGAGACTCGGACCGGGTGAGAACGCGTCAAAGATAAATATGATGAAAATTTATATCTCTGCAGATCGGACGCGTCAAGTTTTCATATCGAGATTCGATCGGCCGGATCCGGTCACGGAAACGCGTGGACGTATGTAAAACGGAATATCGATAGATCGATGTACACACGGCGTGTGTTATGGAACCACAGGATTGTCCAGAACTCCGTGAAACGAGAAGAATTGGAGAGCTCTCGCTGAACGCGCGATACCAGCTCGTATCACGCGGGAATCCTCCCTTTTTCTCCTTTTCTCGCTGCGAAGAGACCCGAGAATCTTTGTTACATGGAAGCAATTCCCTCGCGGTAGTGGAAAGATGTTCCGGAAGGATATAGCCGTATAGCAGAACGAAAAAGCGGTTTCTCCTTCGCGCGGAAGAGGAAAGAAAATAAATGCGCTCTCGCTCTCCCTTTTTATTTCTCTTTCTCTCTTTTCCTATTCTCAGATAGGCGAAAGAATATATATAAATATAGAGAAAAATATAATGGCCGAGTCGGAAAGATATAGAGTCGCGGAGGTCGAATCTGACAGCCCTTTCTCACGCGATGACCAAACGTGTATAGACGGCGACCTCCCCTCCCATATATATTTTTCTCGTGATCAAAACCAGAATTGAACGACGTCCGGACCCCTTCGGCATCTCCGGAGATTTCAACCCCTACGATTCTTCTCGACGAGATCTCTCGCGGGACCAGATTACAGCCACGTTGCTTGACCGTTGTCCAGTTCTCAGAGCGACAGCAGCAGCAGCAGCATCCCCGTTTCCTCTCCCCAATTCGCATCGGACCCCGACTCGTAGATTTCCCGTTTCTCGCGACCTCCGCGGACGATCTCTTCCTACTTTCTCCCTCCCCCTTTCCATCCTCGACTCTCGCATTCCGCTCATCCCGTGAGAATCACCATTCACCGATCTCAAACTGGTCCAGCGCGCGAATTATTCCTACATCCGAGGAGGGGGATGAAGTCTCTTCCTGAGCTTTTTCATCCGCGAGTCGAGACAACACGATTTTCAGTTTCGATCGAGATTTTCTCCGAAACGGGCGCTCGATCGTTTATGTCTCCAAAAATATATACGTTCGTTTTTTTAGTTCAACAATGAACAGAGTGTTGATATTTAAAAAAAAAACTTAAAAATATTTTCTATCGTTGATTATCTTTGTTCAGTGTCGCAGTGGTGCAAAATTGTGACGTGAAATAATTTTTGATTGTTATTCAGTGCGAAAGTGTTTCCAGCTCCGCGAAAGAGTTTTTTAAAACTTTTAATAATCGTATCCTCGCGTCTGCACCGATTTGGATCAAGTGCAGTCGCTGGGATACGAATTTTTTTTTATTCTTTTCAGGATTCATTCATTTTATAAATTTTTTCGGCTCTCTCTCTGCTAAGCGTCGTGAACGATATACAGTAATATACACGAGTCGCACCGTCCCGGAGATCTCTCGCCACGCTCTTTGCAATTTTCATGAATTTCATCTGAAATATATTTTTACTCTCGATCTATTTTTCACTCGTCGCGTATATCCAGATCAACATTCAGCGTCGAGTCATTCCTCGATGGCCGTTCGTTCCGATAGAGAAGAGAGACAGTTTCATCCCGAAGAAATCAATGGAAGAAAGAAAATAAGTAAAATCTGAAAATCTGAAAAAGTAGCGTCACTTTCTCGATTGCGACGAACCGGATATATTTTCCGATCGGAAAGTTTAGAGGTAACGAATGAGAATCGGCGACGGGGGTAGGAGGAGTAGGAGGAAGGAGGAAGAGGAGATTGTAAGCCGGATCGCATTATTCGATGCTCGGCACCCGGCTTCTTTTCCCATCGGTGTCTTATATACGATTCCGCCATATTCTCGGGATGGTTAGTCGGGCTCTCTCCGCTCGGCGCCCTCCCCACCGGCGGTGAATCCCGGAAGCCCAGTAACTCCCCGACAATTTCCTGGGGGGTCGTTCGCTTCGGTTCTCTCGTTAGGTGGGTGTGCGCGGGCGAGGGTCTGCATGTTTCCGCCTGTACGGGTCGGAAGAGCTCTCCGGGCGGGCGAATCCGCCGGTGACGGCCTGCGGTACGTGACAACGACGCTGAGCAGTTCACCTATATATTATATACACGTGGGTTACGTGTGCGGTGGCCTCTCCGAACCATAAAGCGTTCGCCAGCCTCCCGCTCACCGCCCTCGTTCCACCCCACCCCCTCGTCCCGCTTTGCCCGGCAAGCCGGGGAAAAAGGAGAGCGCGCCGAGAGTAGAAGAATAAGAAGAGCGGGAAGGATCGAAAACGCGCCCGAGAGCGGAGAAAAGTCGAGTCGCTCGTTGAAGGAGGAAAAAGGAGGAAAAGCCCCGCCGGGGTCTTTGTACATTCGTGTACGAGGTCACTTGTCGGTGAGGGTAATTCAAGCGACTTTGCTCCCTCAACCTCCAACCTCGACTCGCCTTTCTCGCGCTCTTTCTCTCTTTCGCTCTCGGCATCTCTCTCTCTCCTTCCTCCTTCTTTTCCTGCTTTCTACGTGCCCGCGCTCTGCCGCTCTTTCTCTCTTTCAGCCGGCGACACACATAGTCGCACTTGCCAACGGGACCCGCGGAAGCTGCCTCCCCGTTCTCGGAAAGCGAGGAAAAAAACGAGAGAGGAAAAAAGTGCTCAAAGCGAGCCATCCAGAGAGGAGAAATAATAGGAGGTGGATGCGGAAGCGGATAAGAGAGGATCGAGCGTCTTCGGAACGTTTCCCGCGAGCTGCGTACCACCCGTCCTTTTCTCCCACAGATGCCACCCCGAGCACCGGCCTGCGAGGGGGAGACACGGAAAAGAGGATTCCGACTCGACGACTCCCCGAGTTTCGGCTCCCGGTTCTCGCTCTTCGAAAAACGCCAAGAAGCTTTTAATCCGTCGAGTGTTGGAGCCCAGCCAAGAAATAAGGTAAGACACGATTCTTGATCCTCCGCTCGCCCTTTTCTTTTTTTTTTCTTTTTCTTTTTCAAATACAGCGAACCTCATCGTCCTCTCGACGTCGTCCCTCGGCATCCATCGTCGTGCGCTTTCGTACACTCGCTGAAAATTAAGAAGAAAAAAAACATTCTATTTTCCTCGATCGTGCATTTTTCGTTCTTAAAAAGTGACGCGAGAAACACGTCTCTCATTCTCGCACTGAATCTCTCTCGCGAAAATCGAGCCCGGACGATGTGTTCACCTTTATATATATTTATATAATAGTATACATATATATAAAGTCAGAGCCAACAGAGTTAGACTCGGAAAAGGTAAAAATGAATTTTTTTCTCGGTGTGTGTATGCCGTGTACGGTGATGAATATTACAGAGCGTGTAATATGGCGGTAAAAAAGGAGAGAAACGAGAACGGAGACGCAGAAAAGAGTAAAGCGCGTATGATGCTTCCGAGGAGGCGCGAGCCCGAGTTTCAGTGCCGTGGAGCTCGTTTTCCCATTGCGGGAGCGTATCCCTTTGTGCCCGCGCGACCTCGTAACTTGACTTCTTCGAGGCTTCTATCTCTCTCTCTCTTCTCTCTTTTTTCCGTGCGCCGCGAGAGGACTCTCGCCGAGTCGCTATCAAAGAGCGAGTGGGCGACACACCGCGAGAGGCGACTCGTTCCTCCCTCTTTATTTCCACGTTTTTTACACTATCCCTGACACTTTTTTGCCCCTCCGTGTCCGCAAACCTCCCGCAACGTCCCCCACTGTCCGGCCCTCGCTTTTTTATTTCCCTTATTTTTTTAACCTCTCCCCGGCTACTGCGTCTTTCCGAACGAGCTTTTGCTCGTTCTCTCCTTGATTTCGTGCAGGCTGCGATATCAGCGCTAGGCCGATTCATCCCCCGATTATATCCGGGACGTAAATTTCTCGCTCCATTTATTAAACGTAACAGCGCGATCGGCGCCGGAAATTCGACGGGATTAGCCGGAGCCCGTCAATTTTTCCTCGCATTCTCGCGCAGGGAGACTTTCTTTTTTTTATCATATACTCGATTTGTCGAAGAGAGCGGAGAACAAGTTCCCGCGCAACGTTTCGCTTCATTCTCCCTGTCGAAGCTCTCGCGCTTGATTACGGGAGAAACTCGAGCTCCGGGAAACTTCCGGACGGCGTATCGTGTCTTTATTGTATTCTCGCGAAACGGCGTAGCTGCGCGAGAAGTTGCAACTCGGTGGCGCGAGCGGGAAACTTGGCAAATGTATAGGCGATAGAGCGCGGCAAGTATATAGCGAGCGTGTAAAATACACACGCGGGAAGCTCGGAATTGAGCTCCGCTCGTTCGGCAGCGAGAGTGCTGGATATCCGAGCGCGTTCGTACGGCCGTATAGCTCGGGATGAGACGGCGAGATCAACCGGCGCGCACGGACAAAGGTGCACGAAGCGAAGCGAGGGATTAACGCTCGCTGATGTCGTAAAAGGTGTCCCGCGCTGCCGTATAACACGCCAAGCCAAGTTCGAAAAGAGGGGACGAGAGTACAAAGGCTCTTAACCAACAGGTTACCCGATCTTGTCTTCGGGCTTTACGTCTCGTCGATTATACCTTTACGGGGGAGTAAGGCTTGCGAGGCTACAATAATTAAGACTGCGTTTCATGACGCCTCCAGGGTGTGTTGCCCTTCATCTCTTCAAAAATACACCGAGCTACCTCCGCAGCTTTGACACATTCTTGGTCAATCTACTCGAAAAGCTTTTACCAATTTATGAGAAGCCATTTTCTAAACGGTTTAAACTAGTACAAGTACGTATCGATTTAAATCAGAAAATTTATGCTAGAATTTGCAAGTAATGTTGTTGTTACTTTGTGCATTTACGCTGATGGTAAAATTTGAATGCTGACCATTTTATTGGGAAATAGAAGTTTTTAAAAATATTTGTCGTAAAAGTAAATAAGACGTTAAAAAATTGGATATTTGTAGATGTGCTTTTAATTATTATTTAAGTGAATGTATTGTTTTGTAAAAATCTTTAATATATGGACAATATGACCGAGAGGATAAAATATATGATCATTTGAAATTTTGTCGTGGGTCCAGGTGGTCAAAGAATTTTTTTATCTTTTTGCACAAGTTCAACAGCGTAGATGGAAATTTTCTATAGAATGTAGAAAATATGGTTGAAAAGCTGAACCTTATTTTAAAATAATTGATTGATTGATTTAATTATTTTTAAATATTTTTAAATAATATTATTTTAAATAATAATTTTTAAATAATTATTATCTTATCATCTCCATTAAATCTCAAGTTAAAAACAGTTTGTCCAAAAATACATACTTTTTAGATAAAACAATAATTATTGTGAATAATATTTTTAAAATGCTGCAATACCACATTGAATATTATTTAAAGTATTAATAACAATAGTCTTTAATTGAAGTTGATACGAATAAATTGAACTTTTGATGGAGATTGTACGGGCAACATATTCTCGAGGAGGTCTTTTTTGCTCGTGTCGAGTTTGATTCTCCCCCTCGTCCTGTTCCATCCACCTCTCAGTCTCAAAATCTCTTTTCTTTCTTTACTTTTGTCCCGTATAGTGTTAAAAACTGGGCTGCGTCTTAATTAAGTCTAAGGGAGAGTCGGCGAAGTTGTCTCGAACAGAGTGGATACGAAGTAATCAGAAAAGATATCGCGGCAGTCCTCCGTCAGTGCCGAATACGCGGCCGAAAGCAGCCCGCCGACTGTGTATACCCGAGTATAAATATGCGCCGGGCTCCCGGAACTGGAGTCCGCGTTGAAGCCCGCGACGAGAACCGAGTCCCGGACGTTTAGAAGAGTATGCGACGTAAACGAGGAAAGCCGTTGTCGTCGTTCCCGTTTTCTCGTCGCGGTTGTGAAACCGGCGGAAGTTCGCGAGAGTCTCCGGCACAGCGAGTAAGTTGGAAGTCGCCGGTGGATTCCAAACTCCTTCGTCTCTCTCCCTGCTGCTCTCTCTTCCTCTCGTATTCTCCATCTCTCTCTTTCTCTCTCGGCAGCCCCTCTCGTCAGTTTTCCTACTATAAAGTTCCCTCGCGAAGCCTTCGTGTACGCGAAACGGTATAGAGTTACACAGAACTCTCGTCCTTCCTCCTCTCTCCCGCTGGGATCGACGTTGGTCCTCCTGCTCTCGCTCTCGCCTCGCGGCGCAAATTCTCTCTCTCTCCCCGTCTCGCATAGCCTCTCGGCTCTTCGAGTTCCCTCCTCGTCCCCAGCCCCCCCTCCCTCCCCTTCCGCTCGGTATTCATCGCGATAGGCGCGATATCTGTTCCGCGTACACATCTGTTCTTCTCTTCATTCCCGAGCAGCTAAATTCTCTCGTGCATTAGCGCCACTAATCGCCGTCTCTCTAATCCGGAAGGAGTGCCGGAGCTTTGACTCGTCTATATATGCGAAGAGCGCGCGACTTTCAACGTCGTTCCAGTTCGCACGATTTTTTTGTTTTTTTTTTTGTTTTTTTGTTCTCAATAAAATATCGAATATATGTAGAACGAAATGAAAATGAGCGAGAGATAAAAAATGAGAGAAATCGACGGCTCGGCCCGCGCGCCGAATATCGCTTCGCTCCGAGGACAAAGAGCGGCGTCGAGAATGAAGATGTTTGGTATATTCGGTGGCTGGCTGGCGCGTATATAAAATTCTCGACATAATGTCGCATCGACAGCGATATCGTATCTCGAGCGTGTATAAGTGTGTTATAGCCAACGAGACAAGATAGAGATACGATCAACGAGACGGGAGCTGTATCGGCGAAGCGGCTAGATGACTGCGGAGAAGGAAGCAGAGAGGAAGGGAGAGAGAGAGAGGGAGAAAGTAGAGAGGAGAAAAAATATACCGCTATCGGAACGAGCTGACTCTTGGGAGTAACAGCTACGCGGGAGCCATAAGAATGAAACGGAAACCAAGCGCGAGAGAGGGAGAGAGAGAGAGAGAAGCAGCGATCGGATAGCAGGAAAGAGAGAAACAAGGCAGGGACACTGCGTGGCAAGCTTCCGACACGGAACGTCGTCACGAGGAGAGAAAGCCCGAGAGCTCGAACGGCATCATCGGGAGAGGCGCGAGAGAGCCTAGCGTCGAAACGAGAGACGGAAGATCGAGGGTTGCGGAAAAGAGGGGAAAAAATTGAGAGCTGGAAAGCCCTACAAGCCCGCAGAGGGGGCGTAAGAGAGAAAAAGAGAGAGAGAGATAAAAAAGGGAGAGATAAGTTCCCCTCGCGAGAGAGTGAGAGCAGCGGGTGGCAGAAAAGCACACAATCATCCAGCGCGACGCACCAATCCGAGTATATATATAAATATATATATATATACACGCTCTCTTACGCGAAGAACGCCCCGATGTTGCCCGTATAACGCGAGAGACTGCCGTACGATCTCTCTCCTCTATCGCGAAGCTCCGACCGACAAGACCATCGCTTTCGGGCCGCCCTCGTCGTTGCTTCCTCTCGTTCGCGAATTTGCACACAGCCGTACGGGAAACCGCACGTATATGCCTCCATACCCAAATGTATACCGACGGATAGAAGAAGAAGAAGAAACGAGAGGGAAAAGAGAGAGCGAGAGAGAGAGAGCGCACACATACGAATATTCTCTATCCGGCGCGTGAGCGCTTCAACACACCGCACACGACCCCAATGCATATTACATACACACCGGCTCTTTCTTCTCCCCCTCCGCCGTCGGTCCCCTGCACACTTCTCTCCCTCTGCAGTTTAGTATGCGTGCGTGCGTGCTCGCTCGTTCACTCGTGATGGCAGCAGCAGGCGGTACACATGCAGGCTTCTCTCTCTCTCGCTCTCTTTGTGTTTCGCTTTTTCTCCTCCGCTCTTCTTCTTCTTCTTCTTCTCCTCTCTTTTTCTCTCTCGGCTTGCCGTCGTATATACATGCAATACGGATATATACTCTCTGGTATAATCTCTCGCCGTCGGTGCGTCTGTGCGCGCGGCTCGGCGCGGCTGCAAGTTATACAGGGACGTGGAAAGCCCGGCGCCGCTCGGCGTTCCCCTCTGGCTCGGGAACTCGCTCTCTCGTGGCCCGTCCCGCGTCGGTACCCGCGAAAGAGAAGCACACCAGTATCGCACCGCTCTCTCTACAACGCGCCACCCGCTATCCCGTGGCAGTTTCCCGCTCGTCGGCTGGCCTCTCCGGGCACCCTGCCAGTGTCCCATCGCACGCCGGACCGTTTCCGCTCGGGAAAACGATCGAGGAACTATCCGCATCGGGCATCCAGATTACGCGAGGACTTTTCGATAAACGTATACAATATATTTATATTACATATGCTCTTTATTTTATTTTACATTCATTCAAAGATATAAAAGTATATTTTGAAATATACAAGATATGTGTATCTGAGGAAAAGCAACCCTGTCGATCGCATCGATGACATGTGTCACGTGGCCGTACATGCCACGAGAGTGACCTAAGATATTTTTCTACTTATTTTTTTTTTGCGTTTATTCCCATCTCGCGTTTTGTCCTCTTGGCGACAGTGCGTACATACGAGCGTGGTTTTTGTCGAATAAAGCTTGTTTATATTTCTTTTTCGAAAGCTTCGGCGTATCCTTGTTCGGGCGGCTGTCCACCGGTTTCTCGTTGCTGGCGACGGTCGGAGGGTCCCCCTCCGGGCGGCGTATCCTCGCCGCGGTAGTACTAACCGTATAGTCTGACACTCCGGTTCTCCGACTACTGGCGAGTCGCGCGTCAGCGGTCTCACTTACGGGACTCCCTCTCTCGCTTCATCCAGCGCGTGCTCGCGCTCGACTCCCCCGCTCCGCTGCGTCCCCTCCATCGTGCCGTCGGCGCTTATTCTCTCCGTGGTCGCTCCTTCTCTACCTTCGCTCCACACGGTCGCCACCTCTCTGGGCCGCGACTGCTGCCGCTCGCTCGCTACCGCCGACCGTCCGCGCGGGATCTTCTCTCTCCCGTACTATTTCGCAGCCGTGACTGCCGCCGTCGCTGCACCGCACACTCTCGACTACCACCACCACCAACACGACTACGACGACCACCACCACCAACGACTACCGCCGCAAACGGCGCACTCCGTCACGATCATCCGTAAGTCTCCTCCTTCTGCTGGCAGCACGCGATTGCCGCCGCTACGCGCGCGCTCTTAACATTCTGTGCCTCTTCGCCCGGATATACGGACGTGCCGTGCGGTTCCGTGTTTACGCCTCAGCCCGTCAGTGTCACCTGATCGCGGAATACCGCGCGTTACGCGCCGATCCTCGTCACGATCCGTCGCCGAGATCCAGCCGACGCTTGTGTGTCAGTGGAACCTTTTCTACTTGATTATATTTCCTCCTCGACGATCTTTAGCAGGTAAATAAACACATATACACGTTGACTCTCGTTACCGCGCGATTCCGGGTGTCATCGGGCTCGATGTTTAGCTTTTATTGATGTTCTTTTTATTTTTTACGAGAAATTGTGGCTCTTGGTTGACGCGCGGGGATTGTACACGGTTGCGTATCGTCACGCGCGATCTTTGCGGCCGATTCGCGAGACGATACGGGGAATCGAGCTCTCCGTGCACGCTCGCGAATGACACGGACGTTGTCGCTTCCTCTCTCGGTACTCACCGAGCCTCGTTGCGCTTTTTTTTTCTCTCTCTCGCCTCTCTTGCCTTTTCTCGCGCTCCGTCGCCGAGAAGGTAACGGGCGCGAGAGACCGCGGCAGGTGTCGGGAAACTGACAGCGAGACGGACTCGCGGGTACGCGACGAGGAAACGCGATTTGTCTCTGTGTACCTCCGGAGCGCTCGCTCTCTCGTCCCTATTTACACTTTGTTCAAGCATTAGCGCTATCGCCTCGGCTCCGCGGCCACCTTCGAGTTTGCACAAGCTCTCTCCTTTTTCCGTAATTTAAAACGTCGTTTCTCTTTCCAAGCTACCGAGAGAGAGAGAGAGAGAAGAAAAATTCGGTAGCGAGCGACTCTCGGCGAACGAGCGCCTAGATTGCTCCCGCGTCGATTTCTTTTTTTTCTCTCTCTCTCTTCTTTTCTTTTTCTCGAGCATGATAAGACGACGCGAAATAAAACTGATCTCACCTCGTCGTTTTTTTTCCTCCCGTCGCTCGTGTCGTTCCCTAATCTCGTATCTTCGCGGTCGCGCTCGATCTGCGGAAGTTCGAGGACGCTCTCCGCACGCCTCGAGCGACGTACCTGAAAAATTGATCTCGAGTATCGTTTTTCGGGACACACTCTGTAACGAGAGGAGGAAAGGAGATTTCCGATCGGGAGATTTAGCGAGCCGTGTCGTATGGCCCTCTTCAAAGTGGAAATTGGCAGTTGGGCAAGGGTTTCGGATAAAAAAGAGAGAAAAAAGAATTTACCGCCTGGCCGTACACACATACACACACACAAGGAGAGTTGAGTGTAAAGGCGGAACATGCGAGAGAGAAAAAGAGAGAGAAAGAGAGAGCGATGGAACGGGGGAGACGGGCGCGATATATAGACCCGTTCTCGACGGCATCACACAGGCGCGTTCCGGTGGCCGGCGCGGGCCGCTCTCTCTCTCTCTCTCTCTCTCTCTTTCTCGCCACACCCGCCCGTTTGGGAATTCAATTTACTATTGGCTCTCGGTCCACGAGCAATCGTGTACACCATCGCTACTGTGCGCTTTATCTCCCCTGGCTCTTCCCCCCCCCCCCCCGCGTGTCCCCCTCGTCGACGATGAGTGTCCAGCGAGCGAGCCGAGAGCGATATCCTCACTCCGGAGCCGGAGCGTTAAAGTCCTAATAACAAATATCAGCGATGTTCGCTCGCCGTGTGTAATTAACGATCCCGGAGGCACGGATTCTGCCAACTGCTCGATCAATATTGGCCAACTTTCCGGCCAAACGGGCGATAAACGAGCTCTCTCCCTCTATCGCGTTTTACGATCTTTCCTTATATCCTAGCTCTCTCGTATATATATACGTAACTCCCCGAATTATTTTTATTATTGAAGCAGCGGCGTATCACATGATGATTATTTTATCGGCGGCGATTACATTCGCGCGAGTGTAATCCCGTACGTGCGTCCGAGCATCCGTGACTCGCTCTCGGATCCTTGAGCCAGTTGATGCTCCGCGTGTGCGTAAACGGTAACGCGGAGCGTCAGCACGCACGGAGGGAGCCGAGTCTGCGGTTCGATGCGCAACGCTGGAATAATAGCGCGCTCTCCGTGCGGTAGCCACGAGCCAGTGTGCAGAGAATGAGCGGGCTAGGCGCGAGAGCTTGATTACACATTGCGATCACGAGTGTGTCCCCGAGAGCGGAGGGTGGGCGCGGATACCGGGCCTTTTGTCGTCGTCGTCGTCGTCGTCGAAGTCGTCGTCAGGAAGCACGTAGCGTGACACCGCCGCCGCGCGTCCCTCGCGAAAGACACGGCGCGATCGACTCTCCCCGTTGACCGCGCGCGCCGTTGGCTCCGTGTCGATTCACTTCGTGTATAATACAGAGCTCGTCGCGTTTGCGATGCCGCTCGGAAGAAGCCAGAGCCGCTGCTCAGGATAAACACGCAGACTGGGTGGAACCGGGCGAGAAACGGGGACGAAATCGCGCGCGGCATTATGTGTGGGCGAGATGAGAGAGAATACACGGATGACGAGCCCGCCCGCGTACGTGAGAAATACACACGGAGCGATGAGAGAAGCCGGGGAATGAAAATGAAACGCAGACGGAGAGTGGCATAATACCGCCGTCGCGTCTCGCTCTCTGTACACCGCCTGGGCTCTACGTGACTTTTGGCGCGATAGAGACTCTCTCGGCTCTCTCTCTCTCTCTCGAGCACCGAGCTGTATATACACACACGTTCCCTTACTCTATGCTGTCACGGCCCGCGCCCCCGCCGTCTCGCTCTTTTGCTGCAATGGACCGAGGACGTTGCGCTCGATCCATTATACGTGCGCTTGTACCGCGACGCATTCGGGCCACCGTTCGATCGGCCTTATTCAATTAGACTCCCTTCCTTTCATTACTCTCGCCCCCTTTGTCCTCTCGCTCCATTCTCTATTTTTCACCGCATATTTTCACCAGAATCACGGCGCTCGCGAATTTCTTCCGTGTATAGATTGTCGGAAAGGGAGAGAAATTTCCGATCGAACGGGGTGGAGGAAAGAGCTCGTTGATTTTTTAATTTTTTTATAATACACTATACCGTCGATGATGAAAAATTGGTTTTTTCGTTTCTTCGTCGTCAATCTCCGGTCTTGCGTTGAAAATAATTGGTATAATTAGGTTCTGTCGGCATTCAGTATAGTCAAATGATTATCCTTTGGATCAATGTCTGAGTACTTTCTACTCCAACTTGTAGAAATTATTTAATTGTGCAAAATGTTCAACGTTCTGTAATTTTTTCCATAATTGAGCTATATTATCTTCATTCTCATGCCATTTGCTTCGTCTTACGAAAATTTTAAGAATAACTCTTATATATCAATTTCAATTTTACATATAAAAATTTAGCTTTCGTATATGGTTGTGTTCACAAAACTCAGAAACTAGACGATCGATTGACTTGAAATTTGTACTAGACATTGCATTTTAATAGAACAATGCTTATATATACTTTTTATTCCGAAATTGCAGTGAAAACGTAACATGCGAAAATATTTGACAAATGACTAATATCTTCAAGACTTTTAAAACTTGATAACTTTTAAAATATTAAATATATTCTAGTGCCATTCTCTTCATTTTGCAGAAATCTTTAAAAATCACTCTTAATACAGCTGATTTCGTCAAGAGAAAGGAAATCCACAACGAATTCATATTGAACGAGCCAAAAAACTGACTTTTGGATAGGTTTTTTCAATTTTTCATTATGAATTCTTGAATTTCACCGCGGATAAATAGAATTTTCGTTATTTACAGGAAATTTCCGATCGAATAAGGTCTTGAAATCGATAAAAAAAATCAAAAATTTTTGCGAATTTTTTAAGGTATTTCCATTTTTTCAAAAATTTTCAAGGGGTCATAACTTTTTAAAAAATTGATGTAATAACGTGATTCTTGCACCATTCGCTTCGTTTTGCAAAAAACTTGAAGAATCGCCCATAATAAAGTTGATTTGGTGAAGAGAAAGAAAAGATATCGCTAATTGAAATTTTTATGGGTCCACGAGACCCAGTGTGACTCGCCAAATTTTTTGAAATTTTTTTTTTGATTTTAAGAGCCTATTCGATCGGAAATTTCCCGTAGGTAACGAAAATGATAATTATTCGAGGCGAAATACAAGAATTCCCATTGAAAAAGCAAAAAAACTGATTTTTGGAGCAGTTTTTTCGATTTTTCAATATGAATTCTTGGATTGCGCCCCGAATAAATGGCATTTTCGTTATCTACAGGAAATTTCCGATCGAATAGGCTCTTAAAATCAATAAAAAAAAATTCAAAAAATTTTGTGAATTTTTTAAGGTATACCCCTTTCCATTTTTCAAAAATTTTCAAGCGGCGATAACTTTTTTAAAAAATGATGAATTAACATAATTCCTACGCCATTCTCTTCGTTTTACAAAAATCTTGAAAAATCACCCTTAATAAAGTAGATTTCATCATGAAAAAGAAAAGATATCGCAAGTTGAATTTTTCATGGGTCTACAAGACCCCAGTCTGACCCCATGATAATTCACAAATATTTTTGAAATTTTTTTTTTCGATCTTAAGAGCCTATTCGATCGGAAATTTCCCGCAGATAACAAAAATGGTAATTATTTGCAGCGCAATTCCAGAATTTATATTGCACAATCCAAAAAACTGGATTTCGGATCATTACTTTTTTACCGCGAGGGCGCGAAGCGCCCAAGCCACTGTAGCCTGCTAGTTGATATATAAATAGTACATCAGAAAAACTTTGTCACTTGAATATGTTGAGATTTCAAAGATTTGATCTGTCAAATAAAAAGTGACTTTTGTCCTATATTTGCCAGACATACCGAAAGCATACGAGACAAATAATGAATAATCAAGTATATTAGAGCAAAAAAATATATAATTATCCCTCGTAAAGAAATTCATCAAAAACTCTATCTCATACGGTTTTTAGCATATTTTTAGTACTACCATAGGAAAATCAATATTCCCATAAAATGTACAATATCGTTCGTAAAAATCGAAAGACAGCATCAGTAAAATAGCAATGTAAAATATATATGATGTACCAATTTGCACGAGAGCGGTTCGATGGTCGACCTCGATTTAAATAAAATTCATCGAGGTCGAGCGTAAAATCATTGGTGATTATTGAAGTGGATCATTTGCCGGACTCGCTCTCTTGCCGGGGTCTCTGGCCAAAGAAGGATCGGGCCGGATTAGGGTCGGGGATATATAGGGACACGCACACACACACACGCACACGCCCCGAAGTGCGAAGGGTTGCGATGTCTCGAGTTGTTCGCTCGTTTCGAGGGTCTGCCGGGCTCGCCCTTTTCCTCGTCCCGTGACGCCGGCATATCCTACACACCGGGGGGATGAATTATACGCGGCGCGCTCTGTTCGGGCGCTCTCGCGCTCGGCCGCGTGTGCGTGCCTGGGCGTCGGTGAGAGAAGCTTGCCACTGACGGGGCTGGAACCGGGGGGAGAACCTGCAAACATAACAGAGATGGATCGGGGGAGGGCTCGCACAAACGCCCGAGCACACCTATGTCATTAGGCCGATGACTCGAACGGGATAGCCGGGAGATGCCGGGCGAGGTTTATCCGAGCGTGTACGCCGCCAGCAGTCGAATGGCCTGTCTCGGGGCGAGGGACCGAAATGCGGGGGGCGCGAGAATCGAGCATCGGGAGCGAACTTTCTCCCCTGTGTATCTGTGTGTATATATATATACACACAATATACATATATATACGCGCCCTTATTCGTGTACCGACACTGCCGGATCTTCCTGTCTAGGCAACCGAGCCTCCAAACCCGGAGGGCAGAGAACCTCATTTTTATCTCGTTATATTTCGGTACTTGTCCCGCTACGTGTCTCTTTTTTATTATCGCCGGGCACTCGCTCCTCGTACGCCCGAGAGTCATTTGCGGCTACGAATCCTCATTCGAGAGCGAACCTACTCCAATATCTCCAAGTACAATACAAATTTATATATTTCGCGATAACAAAGATATATAGTCGAGTTCTTATCTTTTTTTTTATTCGATTGCGGGATAAATATGTGTTTTGGAAATTTTTTTCGGCTTGTTTTGCGACTCGATAATAAGATGAAAAAGTTGAAACAAAGGAACTTCGTGTGTATACGTGCGTTATTATTTTATATAAAAATGAGAGATATAATTTCTTTAAGTTTTGTATCGTTTGCTTCGTGCGGAGTCGTCTCGCGTGTGCTCGTTGCCTCGTTGTAGCGACGTTGCGCGCTCGCATTAGCTCTCGCATACCGCGCGAGAAACTGAATATCGTCGGGAATGCTTCCCGTTCCGGCTATTTAACGAAACGGTGAAAAAAGAAAGGCGAGAGAGCGCGGGCGGGCAGCAGGTACACGCGGCCGAACGAGCGAATGATCGGAAGCGCTAGAAGTTCACATTTCCAATAACTGAAAGCCAATTTCCAGCGGATTAATTTCATACCAGCACGTTTTGTATTATACGCGGACCGTTGGGCGTCTATACATTTATACGCGTATCCCGTGAGCGTCTATATAATCCCTGGATCGAGAGCGCGAAATCTCATCCGGCTGCTCCCCTTTTCATTTTAGTGCGTCGGCCAAGGGAGCGAGACGAAGAGAAAGAGAGAGAGAGAGAGAGAGAGAGATCGAGAGCAACCCCTATATCCACCCGTACCGCATCCCCGACGGCTTTCCGTTGCCAGAGAAGCACACCGAGCAGTCCATTAGCGAGCAGGACCGACGATCCCTCATCTCTCTTTCGTTCCGCTATTCTCGCTCGGCGTGTCTCTCGCGCGCCATCCCTTTCTCCCGGGCGAATCTCCACGGACGCGAAGCCCGACGTTTAAACGCTTCCGACCTGTAATCGCGCTTAGTTAATTTCGCTTGTCACCTCGACTCGCCTTTTCTTTTGTTTCAGCTGCGAATGAGATCCGGCCGGGCTCCGGGTCGAGGCCTCCTTCCCATCAGCCGTCTTCTCAACGGGATAAACGAGGACTGACGTCGAGTGCCCGATAAGGCTCGAGAATAAGTCGATCGTTTAACGCTTCTCATTCGCCACCTGGAAAAGATTCTCGCCGGATGTCGATGAACGATTTTTAGTTCGAGTGATGCGACGCTGTCCCGAGAACATCGAGTCTTCCGTGTGTCGTTCGTCGCCGAGGTGTTCGAGGATCGAGTCGAGTGCCCTTCGCACGAGTGCCGCCGGAGAAAGATCGCGGAGGCGGGAGTGAAAGGTCGCCGCGAGGTCGTGCGGCAGGTCGTTCGGCTGATGTCGCGTGAACGATTCGTTCCCGATCGATAGGTCGTACGACGAACGCTCCGCAACGTCGTTATACCAAAATACAAAAGTTCACTTTTCCGAGAGAGCGATACGATCCGTGTAGAAATAAAATGGCGACCGCGACAATGGGTCTCAGACGACGAGTGACCGTGAACAATTCGCCGTCCCCGACGAGCCAGCAGTCACCCTCGACCTCGGCGACGGGGACGAGCAAGCGTACGAGGACGGAGAACAACAACAGCCCGTCCCACGGGAACCTGAACTCGCTGACCGGGGCGACGGGCCACGAGCCGCCGAGCAAAAAGTCACGAGGATCCGGGACTGGAAATTTGGGGAAAACTCGAGCCAACTCCCCGGCGGTTACGGAGAGCGGGATCGAACGGAGCGGCGGTCATCACAGAGCTCGAAACCCCGGGGGAAAGTTGAGCTCGCGGACGAAGAGTCCCTCGATATCGACAGCGGTAACCGCAATAGCGACCTCGACGCCAACCCCGACGTCTTCCGGAGCGAGCGTTTCGACGTCCTCGCCCATTTCCGGGAACATTTCAATCGGGCAACCGCAGCAATCCGAAATTTCTCCGAGTTTCAACGTCCTCGCCGGGAATCCCTGGCCAACGTCGACGGGACTTCCTGACGCGGGTTACACCTCGATGCCGGCCCTGAGCATGCCGGCTCCGGTCCAACCTGGACTCTGCGCCGCCTCTGGACTCGGCCTTCCCACGAGCATTCCCTACATGGCGACTTCCATGGCAACTTT
Source organism: Cremastinae sp. A BG-2022a (assembly GCA_030522545.1). NCBI lineage: Eukaryota > Metazoa > Arthropoda > Insecta > Hymenoptera > Ichneumonidae > Cremastinae sp. A BG-2022a. The sequence goes on along the minus strand of JAPYYW010000050.1, from coordinate 82,688 downwards.
CGTCGGCAACGCGACGAACCTCGGAAAAAATTCGTCCGTCTCGTACCTGGACATCTCGAACATGACCGGCGGCTCCATCAGCGCGAATTCCTCGAACAATTTGAGCTCCGGATACCCCTGTCCAGCTGCCGTTCCCGGGAACAATTCGCAGGAGAACAAGAACGGATTGTCCCTGCCGTTCACCGGGATGGTCCCGACGAGCGCCGGCTCGGCCGTCGCTTACGGCGCGAGCTCCCACGTCCAGCAAACTGAAAATTGTCCCCCAGTTAACAGCAAAACCTTCCAGAACGACGGGATGTTCAACGCGTACCAGCCCTGGGTCATAAAGACGTACGGCGACCTCGCGAAAACGAAGACGATCACGATAAAGAAATACGCGAGAATTTTGAGAACTCTGAAGGGTGAGGAAGTGAACAGTGCGGAGAACAGTAAATTTCGTTTCTGGGTGAAGAGCAAGGGCTTTCACATCGGGCAACCTTCCGGATACGACGCGAAGCCTGCCGACAGAATCGTCGGTCGTCACGCGGTTACGAGCCCGGGCCTGGATCCGCCGCTCTACGTGCCGACTCAGCTGCCTCACAACAAGGTAAGAACGAGTTTCCAGTCCGTCTTTTTTACGAGAATTCATACGAGAATTGCGCTCGTTTAACAAAAAAATTGGGGATAAGTGCGCGAGAATAATGTACGGGAACGCGCCGAGACGATGGCGAAAAGTCTGCCGGTGTTCTTGTTTGGCCGGGCTCGAGGCGAGAGAGAGCTTTCACGCGAGGTTTACCGAGCGTGCGTGAATCCGCGTCGCCTCCTGGCGAAATTCTCCCGTTAGCTCGAGCAGACTCGGGGTGTGAGAATAAAAAGAACGGGAGAGAAAAAGTGTCAAGACCGAGAGGTTGAAAATGAGATTAAAAGGAAAAAAAAAGGTAACTCGGCGAGCAACACGGGGATATCGCGTCGAATATGTATACCGCACGAGAGAGCCGTCGGCGCGGGGGAAACTCTTTTGCCCGGCGAACGAGGTAGCTCCTGCTTAATTACGTCTAATTATACGCGTAGCCGGCGTGGTCCGCTCCGTGGCGCTCGGGAGATAAAAAAGAGAGTAAATTGCCGCGTGTCTCGCTCGCAAAATTCTTTCGATCCGGTTGACCCGTACACCCCGGTCTCGTCGTTATTACGAGCAGTCGCGGCATCTTTCCTTTCAAATTTATTCACCAATATCGGAAAAACCATTGGAATCATTACCCCAGCGACAATTTGCATTTTTTATATTATCTCGATCTCGGAAAAATTTCGAGATAATCTTTTCAACGTAGACACGAGCGAGAAACCGTGAAAGATTTGAAGAAAGTGCTTTCGAGACGATTCGGAGAAAGTACTTTGAAAAATTTCGAGATATATATATGCTGTATTTATTTTGAAAGAAGATAAAAAAATAGGAGTGTCGAGCCGGTCTCTGTAAATAGGAAGCCGAAGGATCGTTGCACACCTCCGCGCCGACGATCCGGTGTACAATATTTTTCGTCACGCATCGGCGGTTATTTTTTTCACGGTTCACCGTCATACGATCTCCGTCTCGGTCCCTCTCGCTCTCTTCCTCCGCTCTCTCGAGTCGCGCCGCGCTCGAGATAACGACAGGGCTCCTACGTGGCGTATATAGCGTTCCGAGTCGGTGCGGGATCTCCGATATCTCGGTGTCGGCCGCCCCGAGGCCGGCTCGGAGACCGGTGGTGGCTGCTTGCTCCGATCCTCCGAGTCGGGCATTTCTCTACTATACTCGGCTCCCTCTCTCTTTTTCTCTCTCTTCCTCTCTCGCGTTCTGCGGTCTTGGCCGTCGCCGTTCCTCCACTTGTGCCTCTGCGTTCGCTGGAACTCCTCTCTCACTCGTGTTGGGTGGCGGAGCAGCAGTACTAGGTCCGGCCGGCTAGTCATTAGTCACTTTCCGAAGCAGAGGCACGGACAGACTCTCTGCCGGTATTCCCCTCTCCCTCGCTCGCCTCTCGCTCGCTCGCATCCTCATTTCTCGCGGTTTCGCTCCGTACCGACTCTACTTGGAACCGTCATCGTTCCGTCGCTCTTCTCATCCTCTCTTCCCATGGGACCCTCAACGCTAAATCGATCTTCCTCTCATTTACTAATTATAAAATTCATTCCATTTGCTCGGAATTTATTTTTTTTTGATCAATTATGCCGCGCTATCACTCATTTATTACTGCTATATTTTTCATCTTTTTTCATCCTCGTACTTGTTAAAAAGCTATATCTACGAGAAAGATTTTTTAAAAATAATACTCGAAAAATGTTTGTTAATTAACTTGGAAAAGAGGCTTTTAAAAATGAAAATCGGTAAAAGGCAATTTATAAAGATTTAGCAGAGTTTTTTTTATTCTTGTCGTTTATTACATTATGTAAAATTTACTTCATTTATTCAGAATTTGCTTTTGAAAATCACTACTTGCCATCACAAAGACCTGAGAATGCTTGAGACTTCTTTCATCGTTATACTTCTGATAAAGAATCCAAGAAAGATTTTTCGAAATGTTCTGGAAAGATATAATGAAAAATCACGGAATCCTATTATACAATTTTTTAAACCAATTATTGTCGATGAAGGAAAAATGCACAAAAAGAAAAAGGAAAGGAATGAGTTGGGCAGAGAGTTTGTCTTATTTTTCTTCTTATATTTTCTTACATACTAGAGTTCATTCATTTATTTATAATTTTTCTTATTTAAAATAACAATTATCTTTACAATTACGAATTGACAAAAATTTTTCACTTTCATAATTTTTACACTTTTAACAAAAAAAAATCTGAGAATTAAAGAGATTTTTCCAAATATTCTGAATACGATTATGAAATATATCCCGGAATAGTATTAAATAAATCTCACAATAAACTATCGTTGAAAGGCGAATAAAAATCCTGTACACGGAAGGAAAAAAAAAGAGATGTAGAGGTTGAGAATAGTTTCGGGTAGATTTCGCATGGAAGTATCCTCACAAACATTTCCTTTTCCTTCTTCTCGCGGGGCGACTCTCACGAATCTCTCGGCTCAACTCAACACTCTCACCGATTCGCGGTTTCGGTGTGGCGTCTCCGTCGCTCTCGTTAGCAGCCGGTCTGGCAGGCAGTTACGCCGCCTCGTCTCGCGGTCTCGCTCGCTCTCGTGCGGCGCGATTCGCCGAGAGTTCGACAGTCCAGAAGCTCTCACCGAAGAAAAAGAGTGAGACGGAGATGAGTGAAAGAGAGAGAGAGAAAGATAGAGAGGAAGAGAGAGAGGAGGGAGAGCTGAGCAGAGACGGATCAGGCAACATCATCCTTCTCTTTACCGAGTAGTGCTCGCGGATCTCTCTCCTCTTCTCCATTTCCATGCCCGACGTTCACCCACCAGCTCGAACGCGGCTTCTCGCTCGCGCACACGCTCGATGGTCCGTTCACTTGGAAATCCAGCGCGTCCTCCTTCCTCGCCGCGTCTGTGCGAGACACAAGCGCGCCGCTTATATACGTCCACGTATATATACATACTGAAATTCTCAGCGGCTCGTGTTCGCTTCACGGTGCTAAGCCTCGCTCGCTATCTTGATTGAGAGGGAGCGAGCTCTCGTGATTCTCATGCCGCTTCTGCTCCGGCTTTGCCCAGAGCTGCGCCGGCTGAATAGGATGGCTCGTTGGCTTCGTAGGTGTGAGTGCAGGAGGGAGGCGATATGCGCCTGACAGAGAGAGCGAGCGAGAGAAAGAGAATGCAAGAGAAAAAGACAGAGCGAGAGAGAACGTGTCGGCTCCCTATATCGGCCTCGCCGGTGCCGCAACGAGAGAGAACCACACCGAGCTTGTCATTGATCGTCCCGACTAGAGACCTCCACGAGCCGCTAAAGGTCCCGTACAAGTACACACGTAGCTGCTGGCCCACACTCGCTCCTCTCTCTCTCTCTCTCTCTTTCTCTCGGATTCCCTCCGATGCGCGCAACTCTCCGTGCACTCTCTGTACACAGCGTGGTGTTAGATGTACGAGCACGTTCACAATATGGCACACGATAGATTCCAGAACCATAGCGAGAGAATGCTCGCGCGGTCTACCGCGTCATAACCCTCTCTAGAAACTTGGCGTTGCTGCGATAGCGCGCCCCGTTTTCCTCTCGCACACGCCACACCATTTTTATCTCCGTCCCCTTTTTCGACTCCGAATCAATTTCGGAGATTCCCGCCGGTGCGCCCGGAATTTCGGCCGCTTTTCTATCCACGCAGCCGAATTTCTTTCGCGCGCGTGATTTTTACGAGCCGACCGCCTCTCCTTCGCGGAATTTTCTCCTGGACGTGATTACGGTCGTACTTGAAGTACGAATTAAGTTTCTATATATGGCGAGCGGGGAAAGAGAGCGAGAGAGAGAGAGAGAGAGTGAGAAAGCGTCCGTGGCGAGAGTTTGCCGGGTTGTGTATTCCACAGGGAGCGAAGCTTTTATAGGGAGTAGCCAGCACTCTGCTCCGTCGGCAGAGCTGCCGAGAACGCCGACCCGTATATATACAAGCTCTCTCTCTCCTCCTCGCTTCCCTTTCTCCGTCTCGCTCCCTCTTTTTTGTAATTCTCTTTCCGTCCAATCGGCTAATCGGCCGGGATGCTCGGTCTCGCGCGCGAGAGTCAGCGGCATCCTTTGCCTCTTTCTCCGGATTGCCGCGCGGCTCGCTCTCCGCGACCCGGCTCTCAGGTATACCACACACTCTCTCACACATACCTCGTATTTTTTCCCCTCTCGGCTTACGCACACGTACGAGCGAACCCGCGCCCGGACCGCGTTTGTGTACCTAAATACTCGCAGAGCCCGACAAAAGCCGATGGACCACCGTCGGAGGCACTTCCGCGTAGCGGGAAGACTCGGTAGCATTTCTCCCGGTTTACGCCGAAAGTGCCTCGGAACCTCGTTTCCCGGACTTACAACTCCACTCACGGCCGATGAGAGCTAAAAATGTCGTAATCGCCTTCGCGTTGGCGCAAAGATTCTAAATTCATTCTTCCCGATAAACATTTATATCTTGGCTACGAAAAAATAGTCGCAATATAAAAGTATAAATAGACTCTTGCAGAAAAAAATGCCTGGCTGATTACAAAATAAAATTCAATGATAAACATTTGATCGTTTAAACGATATAATCAAAATTATACGATAAAAGAAACAGTAAAATGTATGCTTTTGTTTCGTTATATTTTAGCAAAGTTGATTAATATAATTTTGCATTTCACTTTTTAAAAATAACTCGATTTTTTAGAACTACAATTATTATTACAGAGTCATCGAATGTGCATTAATATAAGATTTTAATATTCCTCCATCAGATATTGGTAAAAATGGATTTACTTGCAAGATATTTCAATACTGAATCTTGCAAGTAGATTATGGAATAAAAAAATTAAGGTAACTGAGATATAGACCTCGGTGATGAATAATAAGATAAGATTTTTATTTTTACGTCACTTTTGATTATTAAAATTCTATACATATGGAAGATCGATTTTTGCTCTTTTCAAATTTACGATCAGAAAGAAGCCAAGTGCTTTGTATCTTATTCATCGTTAATGTGTGAACTTTCGTCACTACACGTTTTTCAACTCTATTCCTTTTTTAGCTATAGAAATACATATAACGACAAAAAACGAAAACTAGACAGTTTATCTTAAATTTTGATGAATAAAGAGGAGTAAATATAGTCTGATACAATCAAGGATTTCAAGATTTCAAAGTATTTCTTTTATATTAAATTCATGAATTTGCATTTCCGACGTCGAGTATGTGCTCAGATAATTGTCCAACCCTTTTGACACATATAAAATCAGTTTTCCTTTCTAATATACGCTGATAAATAATTAAGGAATATTTTTCCAATTGACTGTAAATATTTAATTTTTTGCTTGACAGAAACATTAGTTTAATGATGTAATTGCATGATATAATATTGATTTTAGAGAAGCACAGTATTGGAAATTATATCGACTTAGATAAAAGCGTAATAGAGAATTTATAAATGAGAATTTTTAATCTCCATGAATTGAATCGTCCTGCGGTGGCAAAAAGTGAATAAAATGTAGTGTAAATTATAGAAAAGGGTTGTGGAACGTCCCAGATCCGGTACACGCGGAGTGCACAAAGCTCTTTCGTCACGGAGCTTTCAGCTCTCTCGGCCGGGGATCGGGCTCGGTTTCCCCATCTATTTTTTCCGAGTCGCTCGAGCGCGGAGGAGTCTCGGAATATCGTTCCGGAGGCGAGCGTTCTCGATCATTATCGCCGGCTGGCCCTCCATTACGAAAGTACACGCGGAGAGATAGCGGGAAGCATCGGTTAAGCCCGGTCGGTTGGGGTGTTGTTGGCTCGCCGGTACGTCTCTATAAACACAGGCGCGCACGCTGCTCCCGTTACGACTTACGAACGAGAGAGAGAACAGCGAAGCGGGCGATTCGCCGATGAGACAAGGATCTTTCTCGGCTCGCGGGCCGAAAACCCGAGCGACGAACGCCGGTGCGGATCGAGAGCAGACTGGCGTGACCGAGAAGGAGCGCTAGTGGAAAAAAAAGGAGAGAAAGCGAGAGAGAGAGAGAGAAGTGGATGTACATAAAAGGCGAACGGGTCGAGTAGATTCGGGTCTTCAGGGTCGGATGAGCAACGGCACGTTCCGGGGCACAATCGCGGCCGAGCCGACCATCACCGAAACGACGAGGGTGGCTCTGGCTGCTCTGCTTCGCCGTGCGCCCGAACTTTCATATAGCTGTCTATTCTCAACCTTTTTCCCCCGTATATATACAAGTCGCGTTTTCGTTCGCGCTCCGATTCGTGCGCTCCTCCGAAACTATACCGAACAGCCGCCGCCGGGAGTGACTTTTTTTCGTTCGGAGAGCGAGGCGAACGCTCGCCCTTCTGCCTCTCAGCCGGCGTCATCGGAGAGTGTACACCCGTGGGTCTCTGTGTACACGCTCGGCTGAGCCGCCTGTGTTGGTGCGCGCCCTGTGCGCTTTCGGGCTCTCGCTGAGTCACGCACTAAAGAGAACCCGGCGGTGGCGGCGGCATCGCGGTGGACTCGAAGTTAGCGCGGAACGCGGACGAGAGCAAAAGAGAGGCCGGGCGGGATAACTCGGTGCGAGAGCGGAGCAGGGCGGGGATCGAGGGGGAGAAAAAGAGAGAGAGAGAAGGATTGAGTGCCGGCTGGTAGCGGCGCATGAGAGGATATAGCAGCTAGTAGCAGCCCGCTTATACCGAGCTGCGGAGAGCAGAGAGCGCGCGCGAGGGGGGGAGAGGGCGAAGCGCGGGAGGAGCCGCGGGGAAAAAACGCCGGAGAATATATATACCGGGCGAGTGAGGGAAATGCCCGGCTCGGCGCGCACGAGCGAGCGAGACGGAAGCGCGAAGGGCGAGCGGGCGGCAACGAGGAGGAAAAAAGGCGAGAGAAAGAGCGAGAGGGAAATAATCGCGCGGAGACGGGAGCCATGGAAAGGAGCGAGATGAGAGGAGCGAGAGAGGGGTCGACGTGGGTCGAACCCTCGGCATATATTTCTTCTACGAGCGGGAAGGAACGAGCGGTGAGGGAGGAGGGAAAAAAGGAGAGCGAGAAGGAGGTATAAGAGCCTCTTCTCGTATCCCGATCTGCCTCGGGATAACTCCGCGACGCTCTCTCGCGTTCCTCTCACCGCGCGTACACACACGCGACGCGATATATCGCCCTGCACACACGCTCACACGGGCGCCGCGCTCGGCCGTGCATACGCCGCGATACGGGAGAGGAGGAGCCGCCACGAGAGCAAAAACGGATCGCTGCCGGTGCCGCTGCTGGCCGTTATTGCAGAGTGAACTCTCTAACGAGGTCCCATCGATTTTCGCGCCTCCGGAAATAAGACCGGCCGGGCGGACGCGCCGCCAGATTCATCCGCGAATCCCCCCACCGACGACCAGAGAAAATTCGCGGATATCCCGTTCGAGGTGGCCCGACAGGAATGTATCGCTCCCGCGCCCATTGTCCTCCCCGGAATATGATGTTCCCGCTGCACTCGATTCTCTCGTCACCATCGCTGTTGCTCCCTCTGCCTTTTATTATTGTAGCTTTATACACAAATAACTATATAATGCACGCTTTTATCTTGGAACACCAGGCCGCGAGTCTCTCTATGCGGACAAAAAAATAAAAGCTCCGGTCGCGCTCCGTCACACACGCGGACCATCCAGTTTCACACGAATATCAGAATTATTTCAGATACATTCGCACAGAGATTGAACTTGACCTCCCGTTTTATGCTCGTCTCGTCATCAAGGCTGTATTTATGTATATATATACACAAGTTTTTTTCCAGCGTTCTTCACTGACATTTTTTTTCGAGCCTCGTGAATGTTGTTTTTTTTTCGCTACTTTTTGTCTGCTCAAGGCTGCTTATCATTCGCCAATTGAATTCTCAACGTCGAGCCTGACGAGAGCGATCACCGAGTCGATTCGCTCGAATAATTTTCAAAAGCCAGTCGCGCATATCGCACGGACAAACGCCGAGTCGAGGATTATTTGATCGCTATTCGGAAGCGCGAAGCCTTCGAAAAGTTGGAGATCAATTATACAGTTTTGAAAAGTTTCGCGGCGTTCGTATATAGAAACGAGAATTTATTCGATAACCGCGGGCGTGTACGTTTATCGATACACATCGCCTGCGTCATTATTCACTCGATCCTCGCGCGGAGTTGTACGCCGGAGAGAGCAAATATATTTCTTCTCTCGCTCGACGCTCGCCTATTTTTCCTGCTGGCTGGGTCTTTCCGTCCTCAGGCGGCGTTTGTCGCTCAGCGGTTACGCACCGCAGCTCTCGCTTATCGTTCCAAGGCTCGGCGTGTGCCCGAGAAGCACCACACCGATGTCCCGGAGGCGAAAGAACGGGAGCGAGAGAGAACGAGATTGAGCGAAAGAGAAGAGAGGGAGAGAGAGAGAGAGAGAGACGAGGACAGAGTTATGGAGCGTAGCGTCGCCAATTAGCGAGCCACCGTGTGTTCCCCTCGTCATATCGAGCCGAGCTCTCCGCTGTTACTAACTACGGAACGCGCGTTCACACAGGCGCGAGATTGCGCTCACACAGGCGCGAGATTACGCTCACCACCCAGCGACGTCTCGAACACGCCGCGCGCGCTTCCTTCTCTCTTTCTCCGAGCGTCCATTCACGGTAACTCGATAAGCATCGATAACCCAGCTTGCCAGTTATTACCAGTTACGAGTACCAATGCGTTTCCTCTCCCGACAACCGATCTCCCAGGATACGCGCGCACGCACACACCTTCAGGAGTTATTAGCGTTAATAATAGGCGTAAATATCCGATCCGTAATCATAAGAGTCGCGGTAGCCGCTCCGGGCGCTCTCTAATCCCCGCTGCGTTGACGGGCCGCCTCGCGAACTCGAAATATTCTTCCCGGGTCGTGGAAATATTTTACAAATGCTCTTTAACGATGTATGAGCGATATTTCAAAAAGCATGAACATTTTATTAATTATTTTGATTTTTTTTCTTCAGTATATATGAATAAAAATGTTGTGCCAAATTTGAAATTGTTTATCAAACTCCAAAGGTGCTGAGATTTAACATTGCTTCATATGGAGAATTCGTTAATTTGGACTAAATGCAAATTTAAAGATATGAGATTCTTCGGAATTTTTTGAAATATATTTGTAGTAGTAATTTTGTATAGACAGTTATTTCAAAACGTTTTACTTACATTTCTTTCATTTAACTGTTTATACAATAAGAACTGTTTAAATTATTGTTAAAATATATGCTCAAGTTGCTAATAGATAGGGCTCAAAACATTGGCAACTTTTTAGAAAAAACCATGTAGAGTCTGGATTTTACGAAATTAACGTTAAGAATTTACTTTTTGCTGGAATATGTCTGTCCCATACATCCTTAAATAAATGTAGGTTTTTAACACGTCATTTTTTATGGTTGAAAGGAAAAATTCAAGCCAATGACGCGTTCATTTGCTTGAAATCGTATTTTACATAACGATTCGAAATCCTTCGTGGGGATATTATGTATAACGATCCAAAGTATATAGATTATGTGCGTTGTGCACGCATATATGTGTACATGGAGCGAAAAAATGTGCCTGCGATCGACAAGTCTATATTGGTCGATTCGATTGTCGAGCTATCACGTTTTTCGCGTCGAACCCCTTTTTACTCTTTTATATACCGTCGAAAAATGGTAACGGAATCAATCTGTGACGCGAGAAGCCTTTTCGGACGACTTTTGTTATGTTTGCCCTCTCGTCGTATATAAGAATTTTCTTTTTTTACATCCTATTGTCAATTGCATCACGGAAAACATAGTTCTTCGTTCTTAATGTTTAAAGCAACAATATTAATAAATTTTTTCGATTCTCAACTTTGGAAATGTAATTAGCAAAACACAGAGTCGCTCGCCTCGAGACGAGTTAACGCTCGGTGTCCGAATCTTGGTGGCTCTCGAGGATATTTGCCGCGAGTGCGCGAAACTTTGGACACGTGATATGTAAATGTACATAATACGCTTATGTAAATTAGTCTGCTTAGCGGGTATACGGGATGAGATCGAGGCTAACGACGAATAGCCGCCCGGAGAGCGTCGATCGGATCTCTCCGGAGCATTCAACGTCCGTATACTCGTCGCGGCGGGCGATTGCGGGGGAAAAGGGCGCGGAACTCTCGCGTATCGGGGGCCGAGTCGCGGAGACCGGGAATATACTTGCCTCCTCTCGTTTCGCCTCGTACATCGCGCGCCGGAGCTATGTGCTACATAAAGCTTCGAGTTATGTACAGGAGAGGAGATACGTGCGAATCTCCATAGCCAAAGCAGTCACGGAGACGCGGCTCGCGCGGAATATAACTGTAGCGGTTGGCTGTGCGTGGCGCGATGCTCACCGGCCCGTAGCCAGGAGCGGCCGGCGGCAATTAGTAGCGGGCCGCCCAAGGGAGAGAGAAAAGCAAGAACCCGCACACGGTCTCTCAAAGTTATGTATATATGTATATATATATATATATATCTGTGTCTCTCTCGGACGAATAACGACGAACGAACGGGCTCGCTCGCTCGCGCAAACCTCTGGCTTCGTCCTTCATTCGTTTCCCTTCCTCCCTCCCTCTCCCTCTCTCTCTTTCTCTCTACTCGCGCGATATCCGCCTCGATCCTTTGAGTATCTCTCTGACGTCTTCCGCTTCCCAATTCTCTGCTTCCACTATATTTTCACTCGCGTGATCGTTCATTTCGCAAATCAGTGAAAATTTTTGCTCTAGTCCTTGAAACTTTCGAAACGCTGTTTCAAGGTATTCAGACATTATTGGCTTCATTTTTTTAATTGTATGTTGCTTTTTTCTTTTTGAAAAAAATCTTTTAGAAACAGAGGTGGGAAAATTGGATTTGGTTCGTGGGATATATCCGCAGTTGAAATATGTTTCCTGATTTTAGGATTTATTGTGTAAAGTTGGTTTAGGAGGTTCTGGAGGCAAGATTTTATTGTATATACTCGGAGAGGATTTATTTAAAAATTACTCAATGTTGAAAAAAACCGAAAAAATGATTTTCTTTTCTTCTTTTTATTTGTTTAACTCTTGAACTTTTTTCGTTTACATAAAATGCTGTATAAACTCTTCTATATAAAAACGTTCTGTTTTCGTAAACTGCTTTGTTTGAAAAAAAAGTTTTCTCCGTGCAAATTTGTTTCCACGTTCCGTCACATTTTCTTTCAAAGTCCTGAAAAAAACTGCGTAACGTTCCCATAAACTATAGTTTTCATTATAAATGTTTGAAAAATAGTGTGTTTATTTTAAACATTATATTTACACCGAGACTTTCTTGTGAGTTCCGACTGTGCGCCAGTTTATTTTTTTTCCTGGATATGTGTGTTGATACGAATTTGGACAGAGAGATTGAGAGAAACGGGACGCTCGGAACAAAACGAGGGGAGGAGGCATCCGTGAAGTTGAAACGAGAGAAAGAGGACTCTTCCGGCTCGACGTTGTCGCGCTTTTCCTCTCGCTTTCTCCGCGCTCACCGGTTGCCGTTCTCCGGGAGAGGAAAGATCGCGAGAGGCGGAGCGCGCGCGGCGGTGATGAGAGATGAGAGCGGAGCCGCGAGGCTTTTTGTTCTGCCACCGCAGCAGCGGTGCGACGGCATCAACGCCAGCGAGCGCGACCTCTATCTCGGTGTGTGCCGGTCTGTCGCGCCCAACACAAAAATAGAGTCACCTCAGAGCCTCTCATCTTTTTTCCCTCATCGCTCTCGCTCTCTTTATTTCGCCAGGCGGGAATAAGAGAGACGGGACGCGACGAGCGCGCGTCACACGCGCGCATTTTTCCTCTGCTCCTCATTTTTTAGCCTCCCCCGGGATACGTGTCGCCGTCGTCCTCGGCCACGTCGTTAACGAGGCTGCTGGCTCTGCCTTCACGAGCGGTTTATACACGCGCGTCCGACGAATTTCATGTATGATATATCGAGGCCGGCGTTAATCTCCTCGATCCCCTTACAAATTGCGTATACAAACTTGAATTTCTCAGTGTCCCGGGGAATATATCAATCCAACTCTCGAAGGATTTTTTAAAAAGTCGATAATCGTGGCTGCTTTACGTCTCTCTTTCGGGGGACGCTTCCGAAAAAAGTCGTCTCTCCCTCGCGCGTCCATGAATAAAACCGCAGACCCTCGAGAAAAATGTCTCCCTCCCGTCGATAGCCATTTGCCAAAGGGTACATTTCCTCGAGGGTCTCGCTCGCCAAGAAATGACGAGAGAGATTGACGCCAGAATTTTTTTTTCTCTTCTCTCGCCGTGTCGTCCAGCTCATCGCTCTCGCAGCGCTGCTCCCTTCTCGTTCCCTCAACCCCGCGCGCGCGTACACATCGTTTACACGTCCCTTCGGTGATTCCTTTGAAGGGACGGGTGAGAGACATCCACTCGGAGTCCGCGCGTCACCCTCGCCCTTTCACCCTTCCATATCGCCCCGGCAATAAGGCGGCTCTTCCGAGCTCCGACCAACACGATCATTCCCCTCGTCATCGTCCACGAACACATATACAAATATATATGTGTGTGTATATACAATATTGGAACGTTAACTCCGGCCTGTGTGTACAAGTTTCGCCTCGAAACTGGATCCCCCTCCGGCCCGACCTCCGCAAAGCCCCGGCAGAGAATGAAGCGCACTCGTTGACGTCGCCAAGCCCCGCCGGAATACTCCGAGGTTGTTAGGGGTGGCGCGTGGGTTCATCGAGATGAGAACGATAGAGCACGCCTCGGCGATTCGTATCTGCCGATACTCCGGGGACTCGGTGACGTTCTTACTCTCCGTTCTGGCAGTTTGCCCCGTCGATATGCTTCCCCGTATACATCGCGTCCTGCGCGTACATCGCACACGCATCAAGCTTCAACCACCTTCTCACACTTATTCCAACCGGTAAACCATTCGATTTTATATAGACGAGCAACAACGCGGACGCTTTTTCATTTTCGACATTGTTTTAATTGATATTTTGCGATTCTTTTATATAGGCGTATGTTTTATGTAACCTCGCATAATACGCTCTCTATTCCGATCCATTTTGATTATAAACTTCATGTCTTTTTTGAAATGGGATGTTTGATCGCAAAATATCCTGTAGAGATAACGGAAATGCCACTTATTCGGGGCGCAATCCAAGAATTCACATTGAAAAATAGAAAAAGCTGAACCAAAAGTCAGTTTTTTGGCTTATTCAATACGAATTCTTGGATTTCGTCCCGAATGGTTATCATTTTCGTTATCTACGGAAAATTTCCGATCGAATAAGCTCTTAAAATCGAAAACAAATTTCAAGAATTTTGACGACGAGTCACACTGGGTCTCGTGGACCGATGAAAATTTCAATTATTGATATCTTTTCTTTCTCTTGACCAAATCGACTTTATTAAGGATGATTCTTCAAGTTTTTTGCAAAACGAAGCGAATGGCGCAAGAATCACGTTATTCCATCCATTTTTCAAAAAGTTATGATGTTTTGAAGATTTTTGAAAAAATGGGAAGGGAACGTTATCACCCTTTGAAGATTTTTGAAAAAATCTTTTTCATTTTTGTCAGTTTTGAATCGATATTTTGCTGTTCTTTTTGGCATATTTTATACAATTTCGCATAATGTGCTCTATTCCGATGAATCGATTGGAGTCCTCATGCTGTTTTTAATATAAAATATATGTTTATATTATTTCTATTTTTTTTTTCGTTTTTCTATCCATATGCATATAAACGTATAAGTATTGAATGTCTATGAAATTTTGGTATTTTTTAAAGAGAGTTTATATGTATATATTGCTTACAGCAATTTTCTTTAATAACCGAGTCGCGGGACGCCGGAAATGGCCAAGTTTGGTGTTCTTCCCATTCACGAGTTTCGCCCGATATAAGCGAGCAGCGTGGCAAATCGCGATACGTATCGACCCCGTTTATCCTCTCGCATACAAAATCCACCCTCTCGAGTCACCCTCGAGCCAGCCGTTCTCCTTCTCTTGCTCTCTCACCGCTTGGGTCGCCCTCCGCCCGTCGTAAACGAGCGATGAGTTTCCAGAGTCTCTCCCTCTCACTCGCACTCCCATATCCGTCGCTCGCCCCGACTCTCACGGTCCAATTATCCCGTTTCGGTAACCCGGCCATGTACCAGCTTGGCGCAAGGCCCGTCCACGAGTTCTCCCCGCCACGGGCGAATTCTACCGACCAAAATTTCTCGAAATGCTCCGATGTGCTCGTTAAATCCGTTGCACTCGCTATTTCTCCGCTTCAACCCCTTGGAAAACTTAGTCCCATATTTTGGAAAAACGACAATTATTCAAGAAATATAATTTCTTACAATATATGCACGTAAAAATGGCAGGATTCGTAATCCTGCTCGCTTGGACTACTTTTATTTTAGCTCGAGAGAAAATTAGACAATTGGGATACGCGATATCGAAATTATCTCTCCGCACCCTGGATTTATTCCCTTCAGTCCGCGTATTATTCTTCCCCGCGTCCTCGACGGGTCTTGAAGAGACATTGGCCGTTACACGCTGGGAATACACAATTTTTCCACCTCGTGGTTGGAAGAACGTACACGTGACTACCCCAAATTAGGGTCTCACCCGTGTGGAGCAGATATCGATCGTGCAGTCAGAGTCGTCGGGACGCGCGCTCTTTTTCTCTTTTCTCTCTCTCTCTCCCTCTCTTTTTTTCCCTTTGTGTGATTGTTGGCGCAAGTGCGACGGCAGTCCCCGTGGCACACACGTTCCGTCGCGAGAATACCTTCGCGAGGCGCAAATAAAAAAAAACATTCATTTCTTGCACCCCTTTGTGCGCTTTTTTCGCAGCTCGACGCCACAACAAAAGGTCTCCGTGCACCTGTTCGCTCGCTGCTTATTCCAGGAAGCAGTTTAGCTCGCGCACACACGGGGCTTTTAATTTTAATCTCTCCCTCATGGCTCCCTCATCAGCCATTTTTAGAACGACTCCGATCGCAATTTCCGCGATAAGTTTATTTCCTCGGAAGTCGAAGGGACAAATAAAGGGAGAGGAAGTGACGCGCGCGGAATACGCAGAGGCGGGGTTCCCGGGATTTCATTTCTTCTCGAAGCGTTGCTCACACCCGGTCTGCGACTTCCGTAAATAATTTCCATGAGGAATCAATGCCAGAGCGCTTGAAATTAGTCACATCTTCCCGGCGAGATCTTCGCTCAGCCGCGTTTCGCTGCCAACGCCTTTATCTCCGAGGCTCAAGAGTTATTTATCGTCGGCTTCATCGTCATATCGAGCACCGAGAAAATATATCTTCGTAATCCTACTTCTCATAATAGCGCAATTAATAAAACATCGGGATCTCGAGATTGGCCGACGCTCTCGTATACCAATTTCATCCCTATCGCGGAGCCTCGGATTAAGGATCTGCGAGCCGGCTGAATCGAGCGAGTCTCTCCTTTATCACTATACGAGTTGTTCGCGTTGTTTTTTTTCCCTCTCCTTCTCACTCTCTCGCTTTTTAAAATATAAATAACCAACGAGTGGAAACAGAGTCCCAAACGCGGGTGAGGGAAAAAGATCAAGTGGCGAGGGAGAGAGCGAGAATCGGGACGGTTCACGGGAGGGACGGCATTTAAATCTAAAACGAGAAGTACACCGGCAGGAACGGTGGCAAACTCTCGGTCCCCGTGGGTAATTGGAGGGTCGGGGAATTCGCTGCGTCGAGGCGCACACAGGAACTGCCGTCGGAGAGAGAGAGATCGCGAGAGAGAGAGCGAGGAGTCTGCCGAGGGCGGAGGAAGGCGAAAGAGGCTAAAATACGAGCCAACAGTTACTCGGCGACGATGCGGCCGTACTTATACAGACGTACAAAAATTTCTGTAAACGTATAGCCGGGTGTACGTGAAAACCAACACGGATTCGTCCTCGCGGGGCTCGCTACGGGTCGCCGCGGCGTGTTCGTGCAAGCGCGCACACGAGCGCGCCTTCGGATGCGGAATGGGACGGTAACCGAGCGGTGGAATATGGCTCGCCGGCATTGGCGTCGAAACGAGAGCGAGCAAGCGAGCTCGACTCCCGGAGAAGTGCCGCGGGAGAAATAAAGACGGGAAAAACGGAAAGGAGAGCGGAAGAGGGTGGCGGCAGGAATATAGCCAGATAGCAACTTCGGTCAAGGGTGGGGGATCATTTTATATCTTCGCGTATATAAATATACGTATACTCGCGCTCTCGAGCCGCGAAAGAGAAGGAGAGAAGTCGAATAATCGTGTACACCGCAAATCCACGAGCACCCGAGGGAGAGACGGAGTTATCGCGGGATATGGAGCAGCCCGCGGTGTCGAGTACGCTGCTCCGTGTCTGCGTATTTATTTTACATCTGTATCCACGGATATATTTTCGCACACAGGCTTAATCTCTGGCCAGTCGACGCCGCACACCGACGGTGTTATATATACCTCGTCAAAACCAATGAAACGAGTCTCCCTGTGTTTTGTTCAAGAGAGCAACTATACTCTGGAGCTGGCGAGTTTCAGGCCAGGGGAGAACTCACTCAAATCTCGCTAAAATTGTTCAATTCCCGCTTCCGTGTATATAGCGATCAACTTTGTCATTTTTCAAGACGCTATAATATCTTAAAAAAGCGTTAAAAACTTTTTAACGCCGAGTTATTATTCGTGTCTCTCGTTCTCCGTATATATATGTAGTTTTTCATGGATTGAATTGTCGGTGGAGGTGGGTCCGAAGATATATTGTCAGTGGACTCGTTTATACAAATTTTTCAAAATTTTTAACGAGACTAGTAAATCCTCCGTAACGGAGAAAAAGTGTGTCAAAACATTTTTCCACAGGATGAAGAAACTTTTACGTAGATTTTTGTAGAAATTACCAGCGGGAAAGTCGTCAGCATCCTCGATTCTCGATTGGTCACGCGCGAAGGTGACTTTCAACCCTTACGCAAATACGGGACGAGCCCAGCGGTCGTTCGTCCCTCCCATTTTTTTTACAACCCCTTTGCAGCAATTTTCATCTTTCCTCATCCGCAGAAAAAATAAAATCCGCAGAGTTGAACGAACACAATTAACATTTTCAATCGAATAAATATTTGGCACTCGAGCGGAAACTGAAAAAATAAGAAAAATCCGCGATGATCGCGGCTAAGCGGAATAATTTCGGAATCTCATCAGAGAGCGGGAGAGCGATCGAGGAACGCGAGCGCGGGGTCAGGGCTCGGATAGAATGAAAATGGTAAATCATTCATACACGAATTCCGAATGCATTAAATAATCGGTAAGAGATGTCTACGGAGCCGCGGTATCGCGATTGGGAATACATAATACAGGATCGATCTAATCGTTATACGCGCGTGTATACAAATACACACGCGGAACGAGAGCTTGAGAGCAATCGAGAATCTGTCTGGGATCTGGGCGGGCGTACATTGATGCTCAATGTACGCTCTCTCGGATATATCTACCGTCTCTCTTTCTCTCCCTCGATCGATCGATTATTCGTGACTCCGACGACGACGCGTCTATCTCTCTCTTTTGTCTCTTCCTCGAATAACCGAACGTTCCATGCTCTCTCTCTCCTTTCCTCTCGCACCTCCATATGCCCGTATATATACACACACACGCGTACACAGCCGTTTTTCTATAGGTAGCAAACGAGGCAGTGATACGGCCTCGATCCGGCATATGCCCACATATACATAGCCCTCATGTACATATCGAGCGATACGCGTTTCCTATCGTGTATATATGTGTACACGCGTAATCGTACGAGCCTTTCAACCGAAAATCGATTTTTTACGCATGGATTTTACATCTCCATTTCCATAACATTTTCGAAAAAATTCTGTATCTCCGCTCAGAAAGTAGCTCTGACATTTTTTTTTCAGTAAAAAAGAAATCAGAAATAAGTGGAAGTTTATTGGACGAGGGAGAATAACGTAATATTTGTCATGATCCGTTTTCCGTTAAATTATTTTTACGAGATATAATTATAAATGTAAAAATAAGAGAATATGGGAGAAAATAACTGGAGATTTTTATTGTTATTGGAACAGAAGGATATTGTTTTTATTTCGCGGGTGAGAAGCGTCGACGAAACATTTGCGTTGATCGATTTTTCATAAATAAGTTACTTTCATGAAAAATTTTGGAAGAAAGCGAGAATGGATGGACAAAAATGGGATCGGAGCGAGACAAAAAGTGTATATAGGAAGGTATCGATTTGGCGTGAAAAGGCTGATGGGATATCGAGCTCTTTATGTCGGGTATATGCCTCCGGGTCACCCGGTATAAGCATCTACGGGCCGTCGTTTGTGCGGGGAGAGGTTGCGGAGTTGGAAGAGGTGGAGTAGGGAGGGGGGGAAGGGGGATATATCGTGGCTCGGGGCGTTTAGCAGGCCGCAATCGCGCTGGCTGGCGTGTTGATTCCGTGCTCGGGCGCGCGGCATGTTCGACGCCGTCGACGTTGCCGCTCGGACCGATATACGAGTACACAGGCACAGGGAAACGCGGCTGTGTACACACGCATCCGTGTACAGAGAACGAGAGCGAGATGGAACGTCGAACTCCCCCGGACTGGATTGGAACGATCCGTGAGTCGCTCTCCGCCGCCTGCTGTAATCCCGCTCACCCGTGTTTCATCGCGCTGCCCTCCTTCGTCCCTTCCTCCTTTTCGTCCCTTTCACCGTGTCTCGATCGCGCCGCCGGAGAACACACGTGCCCGCCGAAAGCGAGGAAAAGAGCGCGCGTACGTGCATGCATGTGTGCTGCACCGCCCGTTCCTCCTCATCGCGGGGGCCGTCTCGCTCGCTACTCGCCTGGATCGTTTGTGATCTATTCGCCTCCCTGTGTGACTCGCCCCGAACCCTTACCCGATGAAAATGCCCGCTTAATGAGGCACACACGCACCGGCGCATGCGCCCGCGATATCCTACTCGACCTTCTGATTGCACACAGCCACCGACGGAGCGATTTCGCTCATCCTCTTATTTCCCCCACGAGTAATCTCACTCTCTCTCTCTCTCTCTCTTGAGACTCGTAGCTATATACTTATTATTGTTGCACCCGCGTTTCGCCAGTCGCAGAACGTAACTCCCGGTTACGAGCTCGCGGCTCACCGTCTACGCTGCCCCGTATCGCTATTATATATATTTTCGCAACCGCAATCTCCGACGGTTTCCATTGCGAACTCGACTCTACCTTCGAGTTCTCAGATTCGCGTGAAAATGCCGCCAGCCACATTCGGCGTTCCGTCGAGGTTTATTGTATTCTCTTTCTTTTGCTTTTTGATGATTCGACCGTTTGTTTCTCTCCGCTTCGACTTCGACGTTTGTATATATATAAAATATATATTATATATATGAAAATCTCGTCTTTCAGTATGTTCAGAGTCAAAAGGAACTCATTCGGTCACTCCGACAAACGGATAACACGCGCCCCGATTCTCGACGAGCGAAATCCGATATCGCTTCGATACAGTCGGAGATTTCGTACGTTAGCGGCGGGGAAAGATGTGCGTGCGAATCAGCCGAGCGGATCCTCGCGGAGTGTGTTTTTTAGCGCTCGAGATACGGGGTGCGAGGGACACAGAAACACGAGCGCTCTCGCGCTGCTATCGGTAAACGATATCCTCGTCGAAGCCTTTGGCAATCTCCATTTTCCAGCGTGTGCACCGTAAATTCTTATTACCACAATTTTCAGAGGGATATTCGGGTCTCGATCAATAAAGCGTCGTCTTCGTGTCGCTTCGCGTCATTCCGAGGTGTTATACATACGGAACCGATCTATGGGACATCAAATTGCTCCGAGTCTAATATCGGCAATTATATGTCCCCGAACAATTGTCATTAAACTCGAG
The DNA here is from genome assembly GCA_030522545.1 of Cremastinae sp. A BG-2022a. Classification (NCBI taxonomy): domain Eukaryota; kingdom Metazoa; phylum Arthropoda; class Insecta; order Hymenoptera; family Ichneumonidae; species Cremastinae sp. A BG-2022a. Next base: position 62,332 of record JAPYYW010000050.1, on the reverse strand, counting down.
AGTAAGCTCCGATAAGTCGAGTATACGTCGAAAAAAATTCTCGAGGGATCGTATACACACTCGGACGCGGACTCACGGCCGTAAAAAACTTTTACGAGAATCGCTGTACGAACGAGTGTACGGACCGATTTTGTTCAAGGCTCTGTGTGTGTATGTGTGTGTGTGTGTGTGTGCGCGCGCGCGCGCGATAGATACCCGGACACGTTTACGGAGACGCGCGGGCACAATGCTTCAAGCCCAATTGCAGCAGTCGCCGTACTACCGATTCTCGTGTTTCCATCAATCTTTTCAGTGAGCAACAAGCTCGCCGGTATACGGCGTTCCTCTCTCTTCACGGAAAACAAGTCGGGAGCCGTCAAGATCCATCACCCGGCTCGCCACACGGGAGACGAGTGCCGGAGTGCGCGACGAGCACCGAGAATGGACCGCACCGGCTCCCAACACATTCTCCCCCGATTTATACGCACATCGTTCTCGGCGGCTACACCGAGGCATTCTCAACTCTTTCCACTCCGATGCTTTGATACTCTCACCGTTCACGGTTAAAGCTGCTCCGGAGTATCCCGTACACGGAGAAACCCCTCGGGCTCTTTCTTTCACCACCCTGAATTTACCTCTTGCCTTTTTCTCTCCCTCCGCTCACTCGTAAGATAGTTCGATCGCAAAAACTCTCTGTTTTCTCAGGAAATTTTGAAAAGTCAAGGGTTTCGAGCAGAACATTTTCATTTTAGATTTTTATATTTAAATTTTGATTTCTTTAACAATATCTTTATCTTTAACAGATATATTTTATGATTACAGAAAACATATGTTTGTTTAAAAAGAACTTGAAAACAATTATTACGCGATTATCGCATTAAAAAAGTGATACATTTTGAAGAAAATATTGTAGAAAAGAACAAAAATGAGTTGACGTTCAGCTTTCGATAAAATTAATAGTGTAATGACAAACGTGAAAGCTAATCAATTTTGTGCTCGTACATGTGTTCGATATTTGAAGGTACGTGAAAGTCAGCGAGTTTTTTGAAATGAAAGGAAGCGTTCGTTAAAGAAGTCTAGATATCTAAATGACAGCTCGGCTATGGAGAAATTCGCTGCTAATGACACACTTGTGTTCCCGAAGAATGACTCGAAGAATTATCGGTTCATTGTTCGTATGATCGATTCCGGAGCCGATTGGTGAACGAGAGGGAGAAATTTTTGAAAAATAAAGCGGACGAATATATATATATATATACACGGGAGGGTAAACCGTCGTGACCTGGCGATGGCAGAAGCTCCGTTTCTTTCTCTTTTTTTTCCGCTAGATCCCGCTCGCTTATCTTTCTCGTATAGCGATCGTGTGCGCGGGACGTTTCAACAATCCGTATGTGCGGGAAAACGTTAGCCCGGTTGTTCGGTCGTTCTCTCCCGCGGTCACCCATCTCTGTCAGCCGGGCTTGTATACACAGGGACGATATATAGGAGACATACGGACCGGGAGCGATACGATGGACGCCGGAGACGAGGCGGATAGAAAGAGAGAGGAAAGCAAAGAGAGAAAATCGTGCAGGGCTCTCTTTCCTCGCGCCAAAATCCAAATGGGCGCGGCTCGATGCGTGACGCGGTAAAGCAAACAGAAATCCGACACGCCAAGCGCGCACGGGGTCGTCTATACCTACCACTACACCGGAGAGAGGCAACAGACAGACAAGAGAGAGAGAAAGAGAGAGAGAGAGCGAAAGACATATAGGAACGGCGCGGAGGCGCCCGTCTGCTTTCTCTATCCGTCCTTCGCTCTCGCATTGGCAGACTCTCGTGGTAATCCGGCGAGGGCGCAAGCATTCGTGTTGACTTCGGATCACTGGCTCGTTGGACCTGCGCGAGACAGAAAGAGTGAGAATACGCTTTTCCCTCTCTCTCTCTCTCTCTCTTACTCTTTCATTTTGCTGGTGAAACGAGCGCGCATCTTGCTCTCGCTCTTGATGGCATCGCAGTCAGCGGCCGACGAGCTGCGAGTGGAGCACCACTCTCCCCCGACTCCTGTGCACACACGCCTCCTCTCTCTCTCTCTCTCTCTTTTTCTACCACCGCGATAGAGCGCGCACAGGGAGAGTTGGCGAACGCTGCCGTAGAAACGCGAGCTGTTCACCCTTTCACAATGGAAGCCTTTTTGTGCTCCGCACACTACTCATCCCGCCAGCGGAGTGACGAGAGAGCAAATAAAAGCCACCTTTCTCTCCCCCCGAGCGAGTGACATGGGCCAAGGAACGCGAACACGATCCGCTGGGACTGTTGATCGCTTCGGAGCGGGTTAGAGGTCCCTAGTGACCAGGAGGTTCCGTTTCACTCCCCGGATCTCTTTGCTGATATGATTGGAGGACGCTATCTCGCTCGGTTCTATTTTCCAATCGTTTCGTGCACTGTCGATCGTCCCACCTCTATAGTTCCCTCATCATGTACCAGATTCCTGAAAACCCTAAAATTGTCTGGCTCGTTTAAAAACGTTCATCGAAATTTTCAATCTGCCCTCTCTGCTTTTAACCTTCCGCTCAAAATCACGATCTCTGATGCAATCTCCGAAAATTTTCGGGTATTTCGCTCGGAGAGAGCGGGATATCGGTTGCTTCTGCGAGATTCGCATTGCCAGAATTCCTTCGCGGAAGGTCCTCGATTTCGCGAAACCATCGAAGGGCCGAATACGTGCCTAAGAGCGTGTACAAGGGCCACGGAAACCAGAGGCCACTCGAACCCGTGATACCGTATATACCCGTGTAACATCCTCATTCGTTGTCATCCCCGGATCTCTGTTTAACGCGAGTAATGACCCGGACTCCGGAGATTCCATCGGAGCATCCCTGGAACCTCGCGTACCTCGGTCGCTCATGTGACTTCCCACTGAAATCCCCGCTCTCGGTTCATTCGAACGCTTCCAACAATTCCGAAATGCTCAACAATTCTTTCGCCCATCAACCGAATAATCGCTGAAAACATCAATTCTTTCCTGTCCATCGCGAACCGAAGATTGATGAAGAATAAAACCCAGCGAATGCTCTACTTTGTGTTTTATATACCGTGGAAAAACTCTATTCTCGGGATCTCGAGAGCATTTACCAAGATCGTATAATAGAAGTAATTTGTCAGAGATCAGGTCGGGTAAAGCCATCTTCATTCGATTTCTAGCATATCACGTGAAAAAAAAGTGATGTAGCTGAAATGTGTCTGCTGCTGATGCAGGCTAACGAGTGCAACGCACAAAAGAGCTAATCATTCCGAGGGTTGTATGAAGCTCATCATTCCGCATGAATAACTAGCAATCCTCCCTATACATCCGAACATTTATATTTTCCGGTATATTTCGGAAGAGGAGAGAGAAAGAGAAAAAGGCAGGACGCGAAGAGAGACTTTTCAACGCTGTCTAAGATCTTTGCGGGACATGTTTGCTCTCGTCTCTTTTTCTCTGCCGCTACTTCTCAATTCCGGCAAGCTCCTTCAGCAGCTTGCAAAGATCTTGAGGTCTCCGCTCGGTTTTCCAGTCTACGGTATATAATAGCGTATGCTCGGAGGAACGGTTGAGCGTGGAAGGTGGGATGGTGGGTGCTGCTGGCGGCAGAAGCGACGCTGGTAAGCCGGCTGGCAGCTGCCTTCCGTGCGACCAACAAGCCTGGCGGTCTGGTATGGCCCGTTCCATGGCACTCCATGCGTGGAATCTCCGGAGATTCCCTCCGCCCTCTGGCTCAAATCCCCGCGTGTCTTACCCCGGTCCGGGAACCGCACCGTCACCACATATAGCTCACGGGACTCGCTGTCGACTGCTATATCAGCATCTCGCTCCAACCTCCGCGCTCGAGCCGGCTCTCTCGGTCTCGCAATCCCGCTGAACGTACAACGGCGCAACTCGCACCAGCAAACTCCATCCGTCTGCTTCTCCACCCTCTTCCGTGGGCTACATCTCGCTCTTGCTCCCTCCCGTGGTGCCTGTCCAGACTGCTCTTTCTCTCTCGATCTCTCGCGACCCCGAGATCACCCTCTGTCCGCGCGCACTCCGTCGTCGCTTCGCGTTTTCTCGCCCTCCGTCTCTCTCTCTCTCTCTCTCTCTTTTCCTCCCTCGACTGATTCCAAGGGGAACGAGGAAAAGTGTAGTTACAGTTAAGCCCGGCGAGAGTCTCACAAGCGGGCCCCCGACGCCCACTCTACCCTCCTTTTTTCCGCGCCTATCCCCCCCCCCCTCCTCCCCGCGCTTATTCCTCGCTTCTCCGTCTCGTTCACTGACGGTTTTCCCTACCGGGTTATACACCTACCTTTTTTCTCTTTCTCCCCCCTCCTTTCATTTCTCTCCTCCTCTTTCTTCTTATTCTTCTTCTTCTCCTTTTATTCTTCTTCTCGAATATCTCTACTCGCTCACCGAGAGCGATCGCTCGAGCTTTCTTGCTCTGACTCACTCGACGTCCCGCGCTCCACGAGACATTCCATCCTCCTCTCTTCGGCTCCGTCTCTTCTTCCTTTTCTGCTCTCTTGCCTCGTTCCTTACCATATCTCTCCCGTAGGCGGCTGAGCGGATACCCGCAGCACGAGGACCGCCTACGAACTGGCATCGCTTGCGCCGAGCATCTCAACAGGGCCGAGATGCCGAAGTATTGTCGTATTTCACCCGACGAGTCCGTGATCGTTGCTCCAAGTCCGCGAAGAAGCACATCTTCTGACCCTACCCCGGATAAATATTGTCACGGTGGTATGAGAGAGAAATAAGAGATCGCTCGCTCTCTCTCTCTCTCGTCCCGCTTCGGGCTTAGGGGTCCCGTTCGAAGCTGAGCTCTTCTCGCACCCGGCCCACAGAGCCACTATCTATACTTCTCCCGCTGATGATGCTACGAGGGCTTTCACTCAGATACGAATCTTTGTAGTGCGAAGCACACGGACAGGGATATACACTCCGGTAATCTCGCGCAGAGTCCCGCTCCTTCGTCATCCTCTTTTTTTCATCTTCCCATCCTCCGGCAAGGGGTATTTAGGGACCGAGTCCGCTCGTTTCTCTTTCTCAGTTTCTCTCTTCCCATCTCTCGGCATTCGTATCACCCGCACACCGAAACTCGCGTCCCGACGACGTGTTCCGTGGAAAGTGCACGCCCTATAGTTATACACACATTCCGTTGAAAATCACCGTTGAAACGAGGCATGCGATAGTTTATTCGGGTTTATTTGACGGGGTCTCTCGCTTCCTTCGCCGGATTCATCATCGATTCGTGTGCCGCCGAGCGCCCGATATGCTTTCACCGATTCCATCGAGTTTGCCGGTTCGTCGGTCAAGTGGCTCGTCAACGATGACACGTATATATATATAGGGCTGTAAAATCGCTATCGATCATTTTGCTCCAAAAGAGCGAGTAATTGCAATGAATATGCGTTTCTTGCGAGATGTAAATATATTTCCAGAATCTGCGAACCATTTCGAAAATCGGCGGAATTCGGGGGAGAGAATTTTTGTCTCGACTCGCCGTACACGAGGAGGGAACTCGCCCGTTTAACGCAACGTGACCAGGAGCGGGAATACAAATGTGTTGGCACTGCGGATAAAGGGCTGTTCCTCTTTTCCGGAATGAGGATGAGGGATCGTTGTAGCCTCTCCGCGTCAGCTCATTCGACCGGACGTGGCTTTTGGTACGATTGGCTTTTCGTCGACCCTCCACGTCGGCCCGCCACCAGAACAATCGGCTTCCGGTCAGGGGTTCGCGCGCCTACTACATCCACGCTATGTGGACACCTATATACGTACTTAGGTTATATGACTGCGCAGCATGTACACATCTCCGGGTGTATACGTATATACACATAAAGAGTACATAGCCATCCCTGTGAGCGCCACCCTCTTGACTCGATTCGCTCTCCGCGTATCGATTCGAGCGCGACCTCGGAGCGCCGCGTCGAGTTATATATATATGTATATGTCGCTCCCGTAGCCTCCGTTCCCCCGCTCTCTCTCTCTTTCTCTCTCACTTTCTCGCCATCTCGCTCCTTCTCTCTCTCTCTCTCTCTCATGTTTCCGCGTGAAGAAGGGAGTCGACCGAGAGCCACTTTACCGCGTATATACCACCTCACTGCCGCGCGCGTATACACCAACACATATACTTATACCCCGAAAGACAGCCCGCGCGTAACGGGCTTGGATCTTGGCCTCTGGAAAGAGAGAGAATCCTCTCTCCCTCCTCACCGAGTTTCGCTGGTTCAACTTCGGCCCCCGATCGAGCGGGGATCGACGCCGATTCTCACTCGCCCTGCCTCGGGATGAGAGAATCATCCGCCAAAAGATACGGCCGGATAGGAGAGAGTTCGACGAGATTGTGAGGATAAAATGGGGAAAGGGGGACGAAGTATAGAGACGTCTCGTCTTTTTCTTTATGTACTTTGGGCATGTCTATGTTTTATATAAATGCGCTCATACATATGTTATATGTGTGCGTATGTGATTGTGTATATAGGTACGGTTCAATGACAGCCGCGACGATTAAATGGTATCTTGTTCAAAGTTTTGTTCCTCGTCGTCGGGGTAATCCGGTACCGAGATAATTTCCCTGTTCTATGTATATCTCGCTCCGTCTTCGTTCGACCTACAGCCCGCCGCGATTCGAACTCGGGATATTAGCGACGCGAGAGTGTATCCTCTCGTGCGCGGAAAGAGCGCGGCGGTTTCACTCGCCGGTTGGGAATCGGAGCTAACGAAACGAGACGAAATTAGAGTCAGACCGATGTAAGGGTGCCAAAGAGGGCGTGTGTTCCAATCGCATTTGAATAGCTCTCGTCAAGAATCCTCTCGAGTTAAGCTGTAACTTTAGACTCTTAACAATCGATATCGCGGCTGGGGAATAGTCGCTGCTTGTACGGGAACTGCTGTGTGCGCTTCCCGTCCGTGAGCCCGTCTCCGAGTGGCACTCGAAAATCGGCACATTTATTCCTCCTCCTGGCGCATCTGTTCGCCTCGATAAGCCCCTCGAGAAAGCGCGACGTATACACATGTGCTCTCTGCTCCTCTCGTATACACTCGTCGTCATTCGGTTAATCGATCCTTGCGCTCCCGCGCGCGCGCCTCCTCGCACAATTGCCAATTATTTTCCTCTCTCGCCTCAACGGGACCGTAAATAACGAGAAAATTGAGATTGCCGCTTATTTCGATGTTATCAGACGCGGCGATTATTGATTTTTTACGCAGCTTATGCGAGTTCGAGAATTCGCCGGGAGCCTCGGGTTGTAAAGCCCGCTAAAGTGCCTCTTCAGATGTAAACTCTTTTTTTTCGGCCCATCTGTTCTCGACGCGTCCCTAGAAATAAGCCGAGGGAGGCTCTCGCGCGATAGCCTCCATGGTTTTCGTGCGCGGGACGGAGAAGACCGCGCGCGGTGGCGAGAGAGGGAACAAGCGATCGTCGCCGATGATCGATGACTCCGGGTGCACGGGTTCTTCAAATAAATCCATCCCCGGAGGATTGGTTCGCCCGTGTGGCATGGTTCAACCGCGAGAGTTCCCACTTTCCTTCTTTATTCCGTCACCGGATGCCAAACGCTTTTTATCTCCGGTCGCCGCCCGTTTCCGAACCCTCCGTCTGGACAAAAAAGATTTTTTTATCGCACCCACACGTTCCCGGTATTTCGACCTATACGCACACGGGGATTCTCGAAAATTCAGACCCGACGGAGTTAAATTGATCCGCGGGGGAGTTGTATCCGAAAGTTCGGAATATTTCCGAGTCGACGTGAAAAGTCGACTTCTGTTTAATCTCAGTTATGCTTCATCCCTCGCTTTCCCGTATTTTTCGTGCAAAACTTCTGCCTCTTTCAGTCTCCTTTCCTCCTGCTCTCGGGGCGGGGGACTCGCTATTACCCACACCTGGGTAAAATATACAACTGTATTTCCGTATCCTCGGCGCACTCGATATATACGACGTTCAGACATGTATATTCGCGTATAAAAATGTATACAGATATACACATTGTCGTATATCTATTTCTCTCTGCGGCTTCTGGCAACCCGCGCGCGCGGCACTCAACAGGGGCTCCGGTCGTTTGTCTAAATGGCTACTGGGTGGCCGGGTACGGCTCGGTTTACAGCCTCGATTCCCATCCCAACAAACCAAAACTAACCGAATCACACGCCTCTGCTGTGTGCCTTCTCTCTCATTTCTCCCTTTTCCCTTTCTCTCCTCTTCTCTCGATTTCTTCCCTACACTCGTTCAACTCTTCTTGGCTGACCGCGCTTTACTCATTACAGCGGGAAACGAGCGCTGGAGCTCCCAGAATTCTCATTTATCGGCGGATTTCTCTCGACGAAAAAAACTCCGATATTCTCGTCATTATTTTCACAAAACAAAAAGCAAATCATCCACGGTACAATCTTTCATGCAGGAGCGATTTTTAAAAAATCAATACGCGAATAAAAATGCGCTTTCTAAGCTCATCTTTGAACTTCAATTTTATATATCTTGGAATTCATAAACACATGTAAAGGTGGATGCACTCTACTTCCTGTATAAAAGTGGTATAAAGCAAAAAAATTAAAGTTCCTTCAAAAATACCATAAAAAATTTGTAAAATTATCGTGCAATTTTTTCACTAGAATTTTTCCACAATGATAACAAAATTAATAATGTTATTTTGGGAGCGACGAAAAGTGAACGGCGTGAATAAAATCAAGTTGCTATCTGAATTATTGAATTATGACATAAATGAATTTTTAACTATCTTTTCTGCACTCTACAAGAATATATTTCTAAATATAAAAGTTATTCGACTCTCGTACAAAAACAAGACATTTTTTGTGTTACTAAAAACTCATCGTCCCTTATTTCTTATTGACTAAAAATCGATCGTATATAAGACACACAAAAAGTATTGTCTATACAAAATACGAGTTGCAAATTTCATAAACTTCTGTCTCAAGTCGCGATTTGCGGTTGTACTACAGTCCCGCGAACTTTCGGGATATTTAGAGTATTTCGCGAGAGGGTGTTCATCGCTGTTTGCCCTGTGGATTTTTTACAGCAGAGAGGAGCGAGGAGAAAAACGAGAGCGGGGGTTAGTCTGGAAGCGTCGGCCAGGTATAAATGGCCACGGGGCCGCTTTGTGAACGCGAAATGAATTTATATTGCCGACGGGACACACGAGTTCCCCGGCCTTCATCCCCCCTCCTCTCCCCTGTTTTCGACGCGACACGGTGTGCCGCGTACACAAGCGCGAGCGGAACACATGTGCAGTCCAAAAGTGGATGCAACAACTGCCGGCAGCCCGCACACATCTCGATTCCCAACGCCAAACGATATTATAGCCCGTGCCTGAACGTATATATATATATATTTGTATATACGCTCCGTATATATACACGAGAGAGCGCTCGTACTTTATAGGCTGCCCCTTGAACACTCGCGGTGCAGCCGGGAGCTCGTATACACTCTGTATTCCCAAACTACCCCTCGGATACAGCGGTGTGCACGTCGAAGCGCGCACACGACACTCCCGCGCATTTCTCGTCCCGCTACACGAGCCAACCGAGTGAACGAAACATCGCGCGACGCCGGAGCACAGAAACGAGAGCCGCGGTAACGGCCAGGCGAGCTCCCGCTCTCCCTATTTCATCCCCCAAAGCCCTCCGCGCGGGCGACTCGCTCCCCCGTCGTATATGCGAACACGTGGAATTTTTTTAATCCGATTCGGTGGCGTTGGCCTCCAACAATTCCTGGAAAAGGGTATACCAGTGTACTTTCCATATCGCTCGTGCGCACGAACCCGCCCTGCAAAAATGTACGATTCGCTCGTTTAAAATGCAAACGTTGAGCGACGCGTCGCTGCAGGGACGCCCCTCGTCCTCCCCGCTTTCACCTTGTTTAAAAACACTCTCTGCGTTATGCACATAAATGCATGAATGTCCTCTTTTTGCTTATTCTTTCTCCCTTTTTATTTGCCGACGGTGTGTCCCGCGTGGACGCGCGCGAGAGTCTCGAGCGACGCGATGAATTGTCCGGCGTCGCGGAAAAATCGCGAGGCGTGAAAATAAGTCTGCGATCAACGGGCAATGAAAGATTATAATGTTTTTTTTTTGATTTATTTCAAGAGGATGAGGATGGACGACTTCGAGTTTATTTAAAAGCGGGAGAGCGGAAAATTTTTTCGCTCAGGTATTACGGAGAAAATCCGAGACGACGGATTCTTGGACGATTCGAGACTTTGCCTCGTCGAGTTTCTCTCTCTCGCGTTTTCCTTCGCGATATCCGGGACTCTTCTCGGATACTCGAACTCCACTCGAGCTGTGAATTTTCTATTCGACGAGGATGGCGAATATCCTCGTTCCTTCTTCGAGCTTGTGCGGTTTTTTCATTCTTCTTTTTTTTCATTTTTTTTTACTGGAAAAATATCGGAGAGACGATTTCTGGAAAATTCCCGGTATTATTGAGCTTGCGATCGAAGGTTCGGCCATTTCGGTTTTATTGCGTACGCGATCGCAGAAGGCACTTACCTAATCGACGCGGATTGTGGAACCCTCGAATTAACACCAGTTGGTCCTGTGGCAGTTTGCCGGACCCTCGGCGTTCCGGAGCTCCGAGCCGGAGAGAGAAAAAGCGACTCGTTACGGAGGGGGAAAATCCGCATGAGCGAAAAGAGCGAGAACGTTATCCGGACCCTCGCGTGTGCTCTTTCGCCCGGCAAAGCTCTCGAATCGGGAATGGCTTTTTGTCGCGTCGATAAATCTCGACGGCGCGAAAGGAAGGACGGGAAAAAGGAGGAAGCAAAAAAAGGAACAGTAGCAAGAAAAGAGGAGAACGAGAATAAAATTATAACAGGGAGAAGTGTCGACTCGAAAACATCATTTTCATTATTTTGCATTCAAACAAAAGAAAAACATAGTTATTTTTCAAATTTTTGTATCTTGCCAAAACAAAAATTTGTTTTTCACGAAATAGCGATTTTCAAACAAATGTCATTCGTTTCTGCGTTGTAATATTTTTTGATTTCACAAAAAAAAATTAGAATCGATGAAAGCAGAGGGGATGAATTCCGTGCTGGGATTTAGTTCGACCTTTCGATTGATAACTCTCTCGGTTCGATCCTGCTCTCCCACGGGTTCTTCCTCTCTATCATTTTGATCATATATATCTCGAATGTTAAAATTCAGGCTGTACACGGGACAGAGGGATGAAAAGCTGGTGCAAGTATACAATGTACAACGAGAGCGGATTAGAACGTGTACGGAGTTTCTATAGGGGAGAGGCGACTGCGTCGATACGTATCGAATTTCCGAGATTGCGCTGCACCGTCATGACAATCGCGCGTATACCTGTTGGCTGAACCACCGACGTGCAGGCAGGCATTGCAACCCGGTTGAAGAGCGTTAACGGAAACTGCGCCGGTTTTCAGATTGAGCCAGCTTTTTCTCTTCCCATCTCGCACTTTTTCTCCCTTTCTCGTTAGCAATCCCCGCGGCATTTACGTTTCAACTCCCTCGACGATATCCCACCGAATTCATCCACGTGAACCGAAAAAACGACATTTTGTCACGAACGCTTGTAGCCGACGCGAGCCGTTCGAGCATTGATTTTTATGCCTGGAACCTCCAATGGAACCTTGTCTCGAATCGCTCGTCCCATTTTCTCAAACTCGAATTATCAATCTCAGCTTTTCTCGCACGAAAATTACCAAGTCTCGAATAAATATCTCTCTATACACACGTATATATGAAAAATTTTTTGTAATTCAATTTTAATTCTCAGAAATCTCGTCCGCAGTGTCAATTATTGGGCATATACTTGATTTTCTCCTCTCGAGTATTAAGGCGCATATATCCTGTCTCTCGCAAGTACATAATTCACCGCGATTTCGTAGCAAAAGAGTGCTGGCGAAACCGGTTGGCCGTGAAAAAAGCCGAAGACTCTGAAAATTGGGTTACACGGCGCGCGGTCGATGTATTGGTGACCGTAACGCTGAAATTTCCGAGCGATATTTATAGCGACGGTATGGATATTAGGACATCATCAGGATTTTCGGGTATGTGGAATACGTATCGTCGGCTCACGCGAAAAAAAGCTCGAATATGGGCGGACGGGCGTGTGTGCGCGGAGAGGTTATATACGTGTTCCGGGTTGGTCGGTCGGCGATTACCCTGCGGACACAAATGTACAGTGATAGCGGCTCGGATGCTCAGGCTGGTTACGCATTCTGGGCTTTGGTTCGACGTACATTCGACCTCGCACATTCACCGCACGCTCGTTATAGCCGTCCGATAGTCGAGGATTGCGTGACGCAGTGTACGCCGGCGGGTGACAGGATGCCGAACACACGCCTCGTGCGTTCAGCTGCGAAACTCACCCTCCTGCTGACTTCGATCCATCTACCAACCCCCCCGCCTTCCGCCTCTTCACCACCCCTTCTCTCTTTCTCTCTCTAATGGTTCCATGTATTCTCGTACATATATTCTGTTATGTACGCAACAGGATACGTCGAGAAAAGAACGAGAGACAGAGAGAGAGATTGACTTTCTCTGTTTAAAATTGCTCGCGCTCCATCCCGCACTCCGTTTGTGTATATCCGAGTACAAAATATAGAGCTTTAATTCGTACACGTGCACATGATCCGTCACCGTCCAATATACGTTATCGTTTTTATGCTCGTGCTCTCGGAAAAAAAATTTGACCGAGCGAATACGCAATCGTCAATGTGTGCGCAATTCACGCACGCCCCCGTATCGGTAAAAGATGAATCGATGAATGAACCTTTTTTTTTGTTTTATTATCTCTTTTTCACCGATTCGCGATAATTCGCTAAATAATCGCGGCTTTTTTCACCGCGAGGTCATCGACAAATCACCTGTAGCGTTTTTTTAATAAATGGCAATGTGCGATGCTCGAATGAAAAAATTATCTCGCCTCGTTCGGTGGCGTTGATTTCTCGATCGCGATATCAACCGTTTTTTTTTTCATTTTGGATTTTTTCATTTGAATCTCTGTGTGTAAATATTTGAAAATGTATTCGCGAATATCGTGTTTCTCAAACGATCACGAGTAATATAATTAATCGCGGCTCGTGATATTACACGTGATTGGGCTGCCGGTCGCGAAGGGATGTACAAGTGCGCGTATAGATTCGGAGCGAGCATCCTCTGACGCGGAAGGTCGCAGATTCGAAAGCGGCTTAGAGTGCCTTAATCCGGTAACCCGCGAGTATCGGACATTGTTATACACGCTGACCGCAACCCCTTAACGTAGCCGCCTCTGTATAAGCTTGCACGAGTTCGGCTTTTACTCTCTCGGCCCTTCAACAGGTGTTTAGGGCAATACAATAATGTCGCGCACGCGCGGCAAACTTCTCCGACTCCGTAAAGTTTCAATGCTTCCCTGAAATGGTGCAAGTGCAGAAAACTGTCTCCTGCCGCCGTCAGGAGGGAGTTACCCTGGCTGTGACCTCGTTGCCCTTTTCCTCGCCTCCGATCGACGTCGTCCATTCTCGCATTCGATCGTGTTGAAAATTCACGGGAAACACTCCCTTCTGCAAACTCATATAATAAAATATTTTCTAAGTCGTAGAACACTATTTCTATAGATTATATAGAAAATTTATAAATTAAGTAGAGAATTTTGTAAAAATCTTTTACTTTCTGCATTTGCGAAATCAGTGTCGAGAATTTTTTACCGCCTGGACGATTTTGTCGCCCTCTTCGCGTGCGTCGGACTTCCAGATCCTGTCACTCGTACGCTGCGTTGATATCCTAAATTTCTGTTTTATCTTCGCCGATTACTCATGTTTCTTGTGGCTCGTCTTAGAGCACGAAAAGGGTTCCTGCAGGGCAGACCGTCGATAAGTCGGAGCTCTCGGAACTGCCGTTGATAAAACTCAAACGGAAGGGATGCGAGCTCTCTGCTGTCGCTGCAACCCTTGTCGAGCTTCGACAACCCTCCGACAGATGCCACTATGAAAATAATGCGAAATACGAAATAAAATTGATTGAAACTATAGATTTTTAAATTATAAATACAACGTTCATTAAAAATTAGTTCATTATTTTTAATCGATTGTAATTTTTGTTTAATTGCAGACTTTAAATGGCGCCGAGGGAACTGTTCCACCAGGCAGGGTTTACAAAAAGGTCGCGATAGTTGAAAATTTCTTCGACATTATCCACGCGGTTCACGTCGATCTCGAGGGCAGACCTGGCAAGCACGCTGGACAGAAACGTACTTACAGAACGGTGAGTAGAAACACTCGTAAAAATATTTGACGGTGAAGAGTATATATAGAAACGTCAAACGTCTGCTGGAAACGTCAAAAAAACGGTACATCACCGAATCAGCCGATTGAAATTCGCGAAGCAAGACTTATACGTGTGCAAGAGCGCGAATCCGAAAAAAATTCCGATAATTCGACGAAAGTCGTCGACAAGCTATATTATTACTCGCAGAGGTATATGTTCTCTGATTTTCAACGAGATGTAATCCCGGGAGGGTCGCGAGCATTGCTCGCGCAGGGCAGGGGAGGCGAGCATCAAAAATTCGATGCTGTATATATACGTCATCTCGCGTGTTACAGCTAGCAGCGAAGGGATGTGTACTCGCGTAAACCTCTCTCCAGGGTATCGTAGAGTACAGCCGTACTTCTCTCTCTCTCTCTCTCTCTCTTTCCATCCGTTCCACTTTATTTCTTCCATTCTCAGGCTCTCGCTCTTTCACTTTCGCTCGCGCGCACTTTTATTATATAAATCCCATCGTTTCTCTGTTGCACTATCGGCAACGCTTCATCTGTTCTCATCTTCCTCTAACCTGCTTCCTCTCTCTCTCTCTCTTTTTCCGTCGACTCGATTCTTCCGTCTCTCCGCCATCCATCAAGCTCTCTTCGTTCGCCTCGCTCTCTCTCTCTCTCTTTTATTTCTCTTTCTCTTTCTCCTCTTCCGCTTCCTTCCCTCGCTCTCTCGCTCCGACTATTTATCTCCCACTCTCTTTCTCTCGCTCTCCGGCGCGCCGCGATCTGCTTGTGATTCAAAACCTCAGGACACTTGTTGCATTGCCTGCTTATTCTACTCGCGGTCACACACGTTTTCGTGCGTGTCTGTGTGTGTATTTTGTATATATTATGGTACATTCTAGTAGAGTATTACTAATACCACGAGCGCTTTAATACAAAGTCACAACTTCGTGCCCGGCGCTCGCACACGCAAACACAACTTTCCCAATGTCACGAGAATCCCAGACTGTCTTCTCCCGTGTACTATCAACCGCGCTTTATATTCCCGCGCGCGCACACACCCGGGCTCTTATCAAACAAAGTGGAAAATTCTTCCTTTCGTCAAACAGTCCCGGATGGATTCTAAAGTTGCGCGGAACTGGAAAAGGCCACTCCAACGCGCCCGATAATAAAAAGTTTCTCCTCGCTCGTTTTTTGCCATTCGCGTTTTCTCTGCTCCGATAAAAAAAATATATATATATATACATATATACAGGTAAAAAAAATGTACGCAGTTTTCAGAGACACTTCGCGTCGAGCTTCGTTCGACGCCGGCGTATTCTCGACATTCGCGAAAAATGAATACGGCCGGATATCGCGATAGTTGGACGGAAGGGAATCGACAAGTGTGTTCGAAGTTAACAGGGCTCCGCGGTAGCGACGTTGGGGGGGTGAAAAATCCAGCCACCGGGGCGAATTCGATTGAAAGACGACTCGGGGATCGTAGAGAGTCGGGGGGCGGGCGGGGAGAGTTTCGTTCTAGAAGCGGCGTGACTTTGAGTCTACGTCTCGTGTCGAATAGTGTGACGTCTTTCTCGTCTCGCGGAGGAAGATCGGGAGAAAGTCAGGACCTGGGAGAAGAACGGATGAAGGAAACGGAAGAGAAAGAGAGAGGGTGGGAGGGAGGAGGAGGCCGCGCTGTTCCGAAACAGTCTACAATGCCGCTCTTCGTTTCGCCAGCGCACAAGCCTGAAGTAAATCTTATCGAATTACCTCCCCCGCAGCCCTCCCAAGCGTTGTACACAGTTATAGGCGGAGGTAACCTTTGCCTTTCACGGATCCCACAGGCTCTCATCCTTGATTGAGTTACGCCACCCAACTCTCTTTCCCTCGACGACTCCTCAGAGAGAAACGTTTCCTATTAAGA
Source organism: Cremastinae sp. A BG-2022a (assembly GCA_030522545.1). Lineage (NCBI taxonomy): Eukaryota > Metazoa > Arthropoda > Insecta > Hymenoptera > Ichneumonidae > Cremastinae sp. A BG-2022a. The sequence goes on along the minus strand of JAPYYW010000050.1, from coordinate 46,239 downwards.
ACCGGGGAACATGCCTCCGGCAGCGTACCACCTCTTCTCGACGAGAAGACATCAAAGTTTCGTTCCCGCACTCGACGATTATTCCACTGCTTCTCTTTCTCTCCCTCCCGCGTTAAATTCTCTCTCTCACTCTATTTCGTCTCATTTATCCGGTCCGACAGAGAGCCTAGAAACAAAGAAAGCGCGAAATCGAACCGACTACACTCCAAACGAGAGAAATATTTGGATACAAATAAAATTCGGCGTTTTTATCGAAAAATTTTGAAAAAAATACGCGTAAACGTTTTTTCAGGATTAAAGTTTCATTTTTTCGGTACCTTCGCTTTGTTCCAGATAACGGAGACTTACGCTTTTCTGCCCAGAGAAGCGGTGACTCGGTTTTTGCTGGGTTGCACCGAGTGCCAGCGTCGTCCGCGGACGCCGAGCCCGAGCAATCTCTCGAACCAGTCGCAGGCTCCGGTAACGGCGCCGATCGCGACGACGAACGCGGAAACGACGACAACGACGACGAGAACGACGACGCCGACACCGACGATAAGTGTGCCGAGCACGACGACGAGCACGACCCCCTTGAGTCCGACTCCAGCGGCGACGGCGTTCTCGGCGTCCCAGACGAGCCCGAAGCCGCGAGAAGCGAGTCATCCGCCCGAGAGCAAAAGTTTATTCAGCTACAGACACTCGAAGCAGCAGCAGAGGAACTGCGTCGGTCAGAACGCGACGAAACCGCCGGACAAGGAGCGCGAAACGGAGAGAACGGAGAAAGAGAAGGAGCGAGAAGTGAAATACAATCCACTGAGCATAACGAATTTGCTGAAGAAAGAGCCAGTGACGAATTCGTACCCGGTTACGAGCAGTGAGAATCTCAGCGAGTCGAGAAGAACTCCGGAATCGGATCGGGCGAGCTCCAGGAGTTCGGCGTCTTCCAAGAGACGGAGAATGCTTCCGGAGGGTCGTACCCCGTCCCCGCCGCCCTCGCAGCCTCTCCCGACTCCCTGGAGTCCCGGCTTGGACCCGAAAAACACTCCGATCGATTACAGTCTTCCGATAACTACGGCGTACCTGAAGCACCAGCAGAAAATTCAAGCGGAGAAGAACAAGGCGACGGAGATCGCCTCGTACGACGAGGAACGCGACAACGAGGCCAGGGAAGCCGAAATCGAATCCGAGACTGATTTCGCTCTCGAGAGGGATCGTTTCTCCCCCGCCGCTGGCCTCATCGACACCAATCTCAATCTGCTCGCGACGATACAGCATCTTCACTGTCAGGTAATGCTCGCCCTCACCGAGAGACTCAGGCCCTCCGTTCTGCCGACTTCTCTCATTCTTCCGCCCGCCACTGGAGTCTTGCCGAATATTCTCATGGGCCCCGAATACGCGATGTCCGGCTCCGTCGCCCAGAGATACTCGTGAGTTTAAAATGCCCAAAAATTAAATAAAATGACAAAACAGAGGTCGAAAGACACTCGAGAGATCGAATTTTTTTCGCTACTGGCACTTGGACTTTTGGAAAAATACGACGTGCAACAATATGAAAATACCGTTTCGCAATAACTCTCGTCATAAAGGGAAAAAGAGAATTGCGACAAGTTGGAACGAGGTGTAGTTAATTTGCAGGAAAAACCATAGAGTTCAAATAACGAGAGCTTCTGGATTAAGTTAGCTCTTTTTATTTCAACGACCTTCTCTCCGATATTTTTTCATAGTCACGTACATTTCTGCTACGTTTCTCGATTTACGACGGATCGATAAGTAAGCTTGATTAAATGTAAAAAGATGCCTAGTTGACGTGTCTGTCTGGCATAATTGATCGAGAAAGTCATACATTTCCTTAAAAATCTTCTTCCACATTTTTGCAGTCACGAATCGCTAAAAAGTTGATACGTATAAAATTAAAAATTAATATTTTCTCTCAAACACTTTTCGATTGATTTTTCGTCTCATTTTATTATATTTTAAATTTCTCATTCATCCAAACTTACAATTTAATCTCTGAAAAACAAAAATATAATATTCCTTATTAATTATAACTTTATCAACGTTTGATGTGATTAAAAAATATACGCTGAGATTTACCTCGTTCCGTTTCATTGTTACGCGTCAGTGCGGAAAAATTGGCAAGTGTCATTCCGCCGTGATCGTCGTTGAACGTTCAAAGCGAAAAAATACACTCGATGGTGAAAAGTGGTCTGGGATAAAGCTTTAAATTATTGGCTCGAGTGGAGCTCGGTGGAAAAAAAAATCTTAAAACGGAACTCGAACAAACTGTCGATAAGCTCTCGTGCGGATCGTGGTGTGTGCGCTTCCACGATGACAGGAAACGTCGTTTCTCTCGCGATCTCCCGGTGGTACTAATTGAACAGTCTCCGTGAGCCGATATGAGGCCAGTTCGTACGAGGTCAAACGCACTCGTCCAATTTACAATGCTCGACTAATCGACGGACGCTTTTCGCGTTTAGCGTCGAAGCATATATTAGATGAGAGAAAGATTTCTTTCGATTATTAACGTAACTTACTGACAAGATAAAGCAAATATAAATATATGTTCACGTATAAAAAAATGTATCGCAACGTCGCATGGACGTTTCATCTCGCAGCGACGAAACTCGAGGTGAGAAAGAAAAATAAAACTGTAAATGAACAAAAATTCTGCTTCTAGCCATCGTACAACGTGGTGAGGTTGGCCAACAAGTCTCGTAGACTGTAGATAATACAATTATGTGCACCCTTAGTTCGTGACCGTGTCTGACACGGTTTTGTGTGGTTATTGTAAATTAGAGAGAGCATACGGTATTAGATTTATAGAAAAAGAACTTACGCTGTGAATTTCATTATTTTTGTATAGAAATTTCATCGAGATACGTACTATATTAATCGTTCGCCAAGGAAATAAAATAGCTTTCGTTTCGCATTGTATTTCAAGGGTGGCGGCTCTTACGACGGAGCGAGCGCGATAAAACGATGAAGAAAAATTACGGGTAACTTTCATAGCTTTGTAGAACAAAGTTTCGAGCCATTTCTTTTTTCTCAACTTGCGAGAACGGCGCCGTATTATTTTCGTAGCGAAAATATTTCGAGCGAGATCCGGCTCGTGGAAATCACGTGATTGACGTGTCAACACGCTGGGCGCTCGCTGACAAAAAGGCCAACTTCACTCTGATCAACGTGTTTCCATTTTTTTTTTGAAGTTCCCTCTGCGCATCTGACCGTCGTGTAGTTTTTAAGCTTCGTGTATAAAGTTCATAGCTTAAACTTCTTTTTACGTAATAAATGTGATTAGTCGATGAAATAAGAATGAAGGGCGAATAAAAGAGCATTCAAACTCGCCTCACACCGTGAGAAAAGAAAAAAAGAAAAAAAAAATTGCTGATTGACTAGAAGTTCGATAATTGTCGTGAAAGTAGTACAGAGTCTTCGGACAAATTTATTCGTGTGGACAGTGGAACTTATACCAATGCGACGTGTATAAATTCTATTTAAAAAATAAGCAAAGATATGTGTATACACACAAAAAACACAATATATACCGAATTAATTTTGTACATAGCAGTAGTGAGGTTGAAATAAACAAAAAATGAGGAAAAAAAAGAAAAGAATCACAGTACCTATTTTTCATTAATAGAGAGTGCGTGACCGCGATATAACACTGCGATTAAAATAATCTACGGATAATACGGATAATCGTGTGTCTTCGCTCCATGGAACGCGTATATCCAAAAATTTTACCAATATCAATATTAAACATATATCATGATTGTTAATATTATTAAAGTTATTATTACCATTATTATTATTATTGATATTATTATTATTATTATATTTAAATTGCACACAGATATGATTAAAGACATAACAAAATTTCATTGCCAGCAAACATTTCGTTGATTTATCTTATTTTTATTTGTATTTCTTTCATTTCCCATTTCTCCGGTCCTGTTTTTGCTGTCTCTTTTTTCTATCCATATCTACATATCTATCTATCGCTCTCTCATTCTTTCAAGATCGTGGCAGATATCGCGAGGAGAAAAGAATTACTTAATTGATTAGAGCGCGGAGTACAGAGTACAGTATATACACAGAGGGGGAGCTGTTGGGAGCGAAGTAAAAAATAAATGGTTTGGTGGCGGCGAGAAGAGGACAACTGTGGAGTTTTTTTTCTCGGAGTTCGCATCAGGTAAAACGCACGAAGTGATGGGAGAGGGGAAGGAGGGAGGGATAGGTCTTTCTCGCCACATCTGGCTGTCGACAGGGTTGCGTTCACGGCCCCGGTTCCATCAACTATACAGCGTACACCCCCTGCCTGGGCATTTCTCTCTTTCCCATTCCACTTTTCCTCGCTCGTTTCCATCCACATACTGTTCGCTCATCCGTTCTTTCGAACCCTCCCCATCGGCTTCTCTCTCGTTCTCGTCCTCGGTGCTCTTCCCTCTTTCTCTCTCTCTCTCTCTCTCCTCTCGTCCTCCCTCGTTCTCGTTTACTTCGTCTCTCCCTTGCCCTCGATTTTGCTCCGACATTTCCCGACCCTTAGGAAAACTCGAGCTTCGCCCTCTCCCCATTCCCATCCCCGCTGCCATCCCAATAAGGTTCCGACAGCGCTGCCGCTACCTCCCCGGGCTTTCCACCCTCGAGCAAAACCCTCTTACATCCCTCCTCATCACGTTGCCTATCTCGTCGCCGTACAGCCGTCGCGCGACTCGAGTTTGGTGCTAATTCGGGACGGTGGCTCGTTCGGAGCGACGAAAAGAGGAGGAAGACCGACAGCGAGAGACCCATGGCCCACTTTGTGCGGAATTGCAGCCTCGAATTCTTGAAATATAGAAAAAGAGCTAACGCCAATCAGAGATCGCTTCTATACCCTGGGATAAGTTATTCACACGAAGAACCGTCGGCTTCCTGAAAAAGAAACTACGCGGACTCGCAGCTTGTGAATAATCTAGATCGGGATTATCGATCGATCGAATCGCTATTAATCTCAGAGGTTATTTTAACGTTTCGTCGTCTTCCAAATATATATACGCATGGTTAAGCGGATCGTCGGTGCGGTAATTGCAGCTTTAAAGCGATCCAAATGCTTTCTAGCTTGATTTTCAATGACAGATATCCGTCGCACCGAAAAGCCTGCGCTAATCATTCATCCCAACTGCGGTAAGAGTCTAGTCGAAAATTTATCAGGTGGTCCAAATTAACACCGAGCCATCGGTATATACCTGCAGCGAAAAAAGCTTCGGCATTCTCCCACCGTTTGTTATCGATTTGACCATCCGAGCTTCGTTATTTTCACGGAGACTGGGACAACTCGACTACGGGATTACTTGACACATCGACGATATCGATCGTCGCTCCTGCGGAAATTCAGCTGAAAATTCACGAGCTTGTAATTCACTATAATTCGCGCTCAAATTGTTTTAGCCAGAGCATGACAGAGATCTTGCACGTTTTTCATTAGCCCATCGAACAATAACGATTCGGCGAGCTTTTTTCCACCCACAGAGTGTCCATTCAGTAAAGAAATCCATTGTTCGCCTCGGGATCATAAACTAGAAAATTTGTCACGCTTCCCACGCGACTCGTCCTAATTCTCTTTTCTCTCAACACGCGATCTTTACTGCATTCAAGCACGAATATCCATATAAGCGTCGTACCTCGTGGATCATTCATTCGTGTACAGCGGACTTCCTCGCAACGCGCGTTTAACGTTCCTTACAAATTTCTTTCATATTTTAATGCAAGGCGGTGGCTCGTAAATTCAAATGCGCGAAAGCTCGACGGCTTATTTCTCTCGCTCTCAGTCTCATCCTTTTTTTTCAAAGAAAGAGCTTCTATCGTAACGAGTTAGTTAATTGACTCTTATATTCTCGTTACGCTATGTCCAGAAGTAAGAGACGCGAATCCTGCTGAACGGTAATACCATACGCGTCCGAGCTGGAGGGCTGAGCCGGGTTTCTCCAGCTCGAGAGAGAATGTGAGGGATGATTTTGGAGATAGCTCGAGGGTCACTTTATTGCACGTCGTCTCGCTCCCTCCGGCGAGCTCTCGGCTCTCCTCTCTCGCCCTCTTTCGTTCTGCTTTCTCGTTCTCCGTCTCTTTCTCGCTCTCTCGTTCACGCAGCTTCGTCCCTTTGGCTACGTAGGAGTTATCGCGAGGTGGAGTGAGGCGGCGGTGCTATAGGGTTTCGGATGGAATAGGCGGGGCTGAGGGGGCCGGGGACGAAAGGGGCCACGTATACACATAGAGAGCTTCCTCTCGCTACCGCCTGCTCGGAGGGACGCTAGAGAGGGTTCGCTAGAGATGTTTCTCCGTGTGGGAGGCTGGGCTTGCGAAATGGAAGCTCGTTGCTCGAGTATAGCGGGTAAGAGAGGACCAGCAGGGGCTTGGTTTACGTCGTGCCGAGCGAGAGAACATCCCAGCAGAGTTTTGCCAAAGCGAGATAGAGAGAAATAAAGAGAGAGAGAGAGAGAACGCGAGAGACGGAGGTGAGTCTGCAGAGTCTAAGGAGGGTGAGTCTGGCGCCGAGGTGTCGGTCTTTCTATCCCTCTTCTATATGTATGTATACCCTGCTCGATATATATACAACCTCGATTCGGTGCGTACGTATCCCCGAGCTATCGTGCAATACAACCCTCCCTCTCCCTTCTATACACCCTCTGCTCTGCTTCTTTCGCGTTTTTATCCGCTCTGTTTCGTTCTCATTGTTCAAGCACTTTTATATACTTTTGTGATTTTTCAAGCTCGATGGTGATGTCTTGAATTATTTTCGATTATTTCTATTGGTGAATATTTTGCAGGAAATTTTCATTCGAATAAGGGATGACTCGGCGGAGCAACTGCGATTCTTGATTCTCGAGTCGAAACGCGGATCGCAGAGACTGCGAAAGTTTCGCCGCGCGTGTTCGAAGACGGAAAAAACTTTGGAACAAGGGAAAACGAGGAGGAGGATTCAGTATCGTAAAGAAGGTGTAAGAGCGCGCCGAGTTTTCTCGATGCTGAAAAAGGAAGAGAGAGCAGAGGGAAAAAAGAAGAAGACAAAAGTTTGCCCTCGTAAAGACGCGCGATGGAAAACGGATGGAGGGAATGAGGTTACTAATTCTCGAATAATGAAGGGACCGTTTCACCCTTCTTCCGATTCTTCCCATGGGCGCGCTTCGAGCCGGCCGCGCGTGTTTGTGCGCTCACAGACAAGAGGCCACCCTCTCAACAACTTTGTTTGAGATTTACTTTTCAACTTCTTTCGCTCGCGAGCCAGCGAGAAAGATCCGCGATTTCAACTAAAAATCGCACTCAAAAAAGATAAACAAACGATAATATTTACTCGGTTTCGATGTCTATACAAAAATTGACCCGCATCCGCGTCTGTTAATTAAATTTCACTTAAATTCTCGTTTCACACTCGCTCGGGATTCGAAACGATGCCTCCGCGCTTAAAATTTTATTATAACGCAATTTATCTTGTCACCCCTCGGTCTTTGACGACGAGGAAGAAAAAAAAAGAGGGGAAAAATTTCCCTCTCGTGCACCCTGCTATTAGCAACGACATCCCCGTTTCCCCCTCAGCTTCGAAGGGTGTGTCTTTACTTTTCACTTTTACTAATTTCACCTCCGATAAGGAGTGGTTTCGTCTAGCTACCGTTCACGTGAATATTCGCTCGACTCTGCAAAAATTTTATATAGGTCAATTTTCCCTTTTTCCTTAAATTCAGAATTTCCGCGCAGCTCGAATATTACCAGATGAATCCGACGTCCGACGAGAAATTGAGAGAAAAAAAACGACCGAACGCGTCACTGAGCGGTTTCGTCGTTTTGCACCGCGCCACGGGAGGATTCGCTTCGACGTTTCTTCTTCCACGAAGAAACCATATATTTATTAAGAAAAGAAGCCCTATCCTGTCGTCGCGGTTCGCTCGCTCCAACTTCGGACTCGAGTCGAACGTCTTATGTACAATTTCCCGAGTCTAATACGCGCGCGTCGTACATGCGCTTTGAAACAAAAGAACGAGCTCTCTAGCCAGCTTTCATTTTTTTAATCTATCAAGTATATTATATCCACGCTTTCAATTATTTTTTCAATCGGAAAAACCCTTTAATACTCCGAACATTAGCAATTTATTTTGTTGTAACGGGCTCTGTCGTGCAACGGAAGAGAGGAACGGAGGAAAAACCATGGTGAGAGGAAAATGGTTGTAAGTCAAAGAGCGTCGTACACCTGGAGCGAAGTCTATTTACGGTACAAGACGCTCCTTATCCCCTTCACGAGTTTCCGTCGTTGACTCTTTCTCTTGCTTCCGCCCTTGCCCTCCTACAGACTCTGCACGCTTTCTCTTATATACGCTTCCTCCGTGAAAAGCACTTTTTCTCGTATTACTTAGCTTCCTGGAAGCGCGACGTTACATACTTTCATTGAAGTCGCGCGCGTTTATAACGGCAGCGAGCAGCTTTTCCGTTCCCTCCGTAGCGGAGACTTTGTTGACTACTCTGTTTCGCTCTCTACGGCGATGGCGACGATGAACGTCGGGATCCTTCGCTTCTCCTATGTACGCGCGAATACGCGTATACAAACATACATAAATGCGTTATATAACACCGCTCTCGAGCGAAGCAGGAAGCATGAAGCGAGCTGACAACGAGAGAGCTTCTATCCTCAACGCCACCTGCGCACCCCGCATTGTGACACCCCAAGTGTATTTCGCACTTCCCTATGCATAACTTAGCACGCCGTGATGCGTCTTCGAGAATACGAACAACATCGGCCGTGCGCTGTATCGAAATAATGAACTCTCGCTGTTCCCGATATCGGTACGTACGATAATTTTGGTTCTTGACAAAAGAATGGAAAGTTATATTTATAAAATGGTAAAAAGTATGTGGAAAATATAGATACATTAACGAAGATTCTTTTGGTTCTGATTTCTCACGGATATAGTGATATAGTGAGATTGTTACGAATAAATATATAATAGATCTCGTCTCGAAAGATTTTCATCGTGATTGCGAGATGGAAAGGGTGGAGAACCCGGTGCAAGGGCTTTGTACGGGTTTTCCATGGCTCTGGTGCTTTATAACGCAAAGTGCGCAGTACTCGGGTGAGTTTAGTAGAAGCTCGAGGATGTACGAGGCCGTTGCGAGGACCGGGAGCCCGGGTTCTTCGTGTACCATCTTTGGCGAGACCCTTCACCGTGTGCCCTCGGTATTGCCTGGCAAACCTTTCGCAGCTTGGAAGGCAACGGAGCAAAGTCTCCGACACACTCTGTTTCCCCCAATTCCGCGCTGCTCGCTCTCGCGTCCTCCTGCTGCCTTACCCAGCAGGCTCTCACTCGGTAATACCCTCTCGTTCCTCCAGCCCCATCGCAGCCATCGCAGCACCGACTAAACCTCTCCCTTCCGTTCCATCCTTCGGCTTTCCACCCCTATGCCCCGACCCCTGATGAAGGTGGGTGCGCCCTACCGGCGCCTGAATCATCCCGCCCGAGGCCGTCGAGGGGGTGGCTGACTGAGCTAGGGTTTTGGCCGTGTGGAATGAGGGCGCTCTACTCTGGCTTGGAACACCGGGGGGATGGTTCGTACATATAAGCGTACGAAAAAGCAGTGTGAGAGACGCTGTGAGCGAGAACAAGAGAGAAAGAGCGAGAGAGAAAAGAGCCCGAGAGAGAGACCGAGATATTTGGGCGGAAGAGAGAAAGAGGGAGAGCGAAGTGAAAGCAACGGCATCAGTGCTGGAATAGCGAGTAGAAAACGGAGCACTGTCTACCCGCTGGGCGAGTGAAAGAGGGTTGGCGAGGGGTTCGGAGCGAACGAACGAGTGAGAAAACGACTACGACGACGACGACGACGACGACGAGAGCTTGCGAGGGACTCGGAGACTCGCTAGTGGAGAAAGAGGATTGCGGATGGTAGCGAGAGGAGAAAGAAGAGAAAGAGGTGGAGGAGGAGGAGGAGGAGAAGCGACAAGGGCGAGGAACGAGAAAGAGCTCGCAAGAGTGGATGGGCGAAAAGGGCAAGGGGTGGCTGGGTGGGTGGCCCGAGGGTGAATCAAGGGTGGTTGGCTGGGTAACGTTGGGGGTCGCTTCGCGAGAGAGGGAAACGTGCTAGGCGAGCGAACAAGCAAGCCTTACGAGAGAGGAAAGGAGAACGAAATGGGGCGAGTAGGGTGAGTCAGTTGAGAGAAAAGGAGAGAGAAAAGTAGACAGCGAGAAGGACGGCGAAATTCAAGCATAAGGTATAAGCGCTACCGCGAAGGGGGAGGGAGAGAAAGAGCGGGTTGAAAGGGGACGTTGTTTCTCTCGTTTGGGGCCATCGCGGGAGAACAGCCGGAATATATGTATAGAACGCCCGCGGGGGCATAAGGCTTCACTAATTATTTTTTGTCGGCCGCACGACAGGGGTGCGCGCTCGCTGGCAATGCCTGAAATTGAATGAACGAGTATCTCCATGAACGCCAGCGCCGGCTAATGCTACAATATATATACGTCTATATTGACCATATATATGCTTCAGAGCCAGCTACCGAATGAATATGAAAAGAGAAGCGATGGGAAGAGCGAGATATGTGACGCGCCACGACACTGAGACAAAGCACGATGAGTTAGCCCTGAATTCTCACCCTGGACGCACACTGAGACAAGCACACGATTTAAATACCGCGAGAGCGATTTCACTTGTACAATGTTTCATGTACACAAGTACAATAAAACGTCTTTCAATATTCTTCGAGCTTTTTCCATTATATATAGGTATGTATTTCTTTACGAGCCATTCATGTTTTTTTATGGAGTACGAATTATCAAAGATATGACGCAGTGGCGATTAAAAGAGTTAACTGGTATCGCTTGTCATTTAGGTACACGGGATATGTCGAAGGCGTGAGAGCGTGGACCTTGAGATAAATTTCAAGAGCGGTCCGGAGTGACTTTATTACTGGAAATCTGGTAGTTGTCAGGATGGAAAACGGAATTACGATCATATGACGTTAATCACAAACACACGGGGAGGATCTCTCGAGTGACTCACTGGGTCACCGTATTGTCTGCTTGACGGGAAGCAAACTTCTATTTCCTTGACAGAGGAGTTGCGGACGCCCTACAGGCATGAACCCGTATTCTGCGCTACCGCGTGTGTACTGTATAGTATACAGGGAAAGATATAAGCGCAGGGAAGAGCAGGCTATGTATATACGTTTCTCATTCCCTCGTTTCGTCGTGCCCTCCGCATATAACGTACACCCTTCGTACACCGGAAGATGGTACGTCCCTTGAACGTTCTCGGTCTCTCGTTGGAGGTTCCACCTTCGACGTTCTCTCGCTTGAAATCCCTTTTCTACTAACACAGACAACGAGAAGCGAGGATCTATAGAGATCTTTCTGTCCCTTGCTCTCCAGGCGTCTCGCTCTCTTCCGATGTCTCTCTTTCCTCGTGCACACCACAGAGATATGAGCCTGACACACAAGCCGTCTCTCCTTTTGGCTCACCCTCCGTTCTCTGCCAACCAACACGTAGGCATGCACGATCTATGTATGGACTTTCCTCGTTGGTACCACGTCGACATCGAGGGTGGCAGAGCGCGCAGGAAGTACACACAGAGTGAGAGAAAGAGGGAGTGAGAGAGAGAGAGAGAGAGCGCTAGGGGATGGAGGTTGAAGGGGTGCTTTGGGGATGTTTGTTCGGGACGATAGCGTAAGACGGTGACGTGCAGCCCCTGCCAGGCTGCTAGGCAGCCTGCCTAGATGCCTGCCTGTCTGCCTGCCACTGGAACTAGAGAAAGGGAGGGTGGTTACAACCCTTGGCTCTCGGTGAAAACGCTGCCTTCGTGGAGAGACTATAATACACGTGTGTATTCGTGTGCCTCTCTATCTCCATCTCCTTCGCGCACTTTCTCTCTATCTGCTCGTCTGTGTTGGGAAACGATGGGACGACGAGGATCGCGGTGGGCGCCGGCGGGAAAACCGAGTTCGGGGGTGGTTGGTTCTCTGTGGATGTATATACCTACATACATATCCGTTCAAGCGCCCCCGATGACGTCGAGCTTTCTCTCTCTCTCTCTCTCTCTCTCTGTTCTCGTTCTAGCGTTATACGGCTCACAGAGAACCCGTCTTGTCGGGTATAGCGAGGTGGGCTCTACCGAGAAAACCGAGAGAGCGAGAGAGGAAATAACAGACTTTGCCTCTCGCACCAACGAACTCTTCACTCGCTCGTAACGTCGCCTCGTTCCTCTCTCACCCCCTTTCTCACTGCAAAGGCCGAAAAGAGAGAAACTTCTGGATGGCTGGACTGTCTTAATTATTGTCCCTCTTTTTACGCGGCAAAAAATGTCTACCTTTTACCTCCAGCCGTGTCTCGTTTGTGACTATTATTCCTCTTGTACTACGACAACTCGACTTACTCTCGAAAAGTCGAACCTTAGTAAGGTGCCAGACTCTCAAAAAAATTGTAATCCAAAAAATTCTTTAATCACTCTTTTTTTTCGAGAAATTTCAATTGCGTCGCTGAGAAAATTCGTTGGTGAAAAATTTATGGAAACCGAGACAGAGGCCGAGGAAAAGAAGACATTTCAGGATTTGTATATTTCGTGAAAATGCGCACCGTCTCTAGGGAGGAGAGAAAAGCGAAGCGAAGGAGAGTGTGGAGGGAAAGTAAGGATGGTGAATGAGGCTGGAGAGTTTGGACGCTGGTGTGGGATATACAGGGTTGAGGGTGTTCGTCAGCCAAGCTGGGAGGGTCGGATGAGTTCCTCGTGGGAGTTGAACGAGAAAGCGAGGAGAAAGAGAGAGAGAGAGAGAGAGAGAGAGGGAGGGTTTCGGCGATGCAGCTTGCCGGGTTGGGAATTACACAGAAGAGTCTGTAGGGTGAGAGAGCCGCAGCCACCTTTTCTGGACTCACACCCCTCGCGTATCTCCATTCTCGTTCCACCCTTGCAATGCCTTACCGAGTATTCTCTCTTCCTGCCTTTCCACACTCCATCTCGGCGGACACTGCGTATTGCACGCTCTGCCTTCGTCGAGGTGGCAACCGCGTTCAATTTTGTACGACAATGCAGCACGTGTATGCATGCGCAAATGTATAAATTTACGCTGAGCCATCCCTGTATATTGAAATAAAGGAATGATGTAGAACCCGAACCGGCGGTTAATATTTTCCCTCGCCTACCGCGCTCATCGATTCCACGAGCCTCTTTCGTTCTCTTTCTCCCCTCGCTGTTTTAGAATTCCCTCAATTAATTAATTATTTCCGAGGCCGCGTTATAGGGTTCCACCCATACTTGAGCACGTATTCCGATACAGGTATTCGCCAGAGTGCACCTTTTCTCTATACGCTCACCTGAATAGGGAGCCTGCTGCGGAGCACCTTGAAATAGCTTTTGAATTCTTCAACATTTTTTACATTCTAGTTTTATTTTGTGTAATTTCGACTGATGACAGTGATAATAACAAGGACGACTAGCTTTCGTGAAATTGCGTGGGCGTTCCGCGTCGTGATTGTTCCAATTACATGTGCAAGTTTGCGAGTATTATCACCGTCAATGGAACAGGGTGTCCGGTGGAAATCCAAGGGAGGGCATGCACATGTGACATCAGGAACCAACGAAGATTTAATCCCTGAGGTAAATCCCGTTCAAGTCCAGCAGAGCTGCCAGGCAACATCAGGATGCAAGATCCCCGGTGCGTGTTTGCCCGTAACTCGACGGTGTTCATCCATTCGCGCTCAGATCTTGCTGGTTGTGACGGGCCTTTTAGCGGGGTATGCTGATATCGAAAACTAAGAGCGAGGGAAATACGATGATTGGGTCACGCTGGTAAAATCGCTCTGGCGCTGAACCATCCCTTTCTGCAGTCGCTGCACTCTCTTCGCTTCGTTCCAATCCCCCAGACCACGGAGCGTCATCCGCGCCCCGCTGCTCTCTCCTCCGCCCTTGGTCAGCGCTAAATTCACGTTACCGAAGTGTATACGCGGAACTCCGGTATGCTCAAATCCCGACTGTTATCCCCTCAGCATCCCCAGTCCTGACCCATCGTTATGGTTCTCGTCGCTCCGGCCTGTGCATTGCTTCTCCCTTCGCCCAATGTCGCCGCTACTACCGCCGATACGTGCAGCCTTCTCATAGCCGCGTGCTACAACGTGTGTGCCTCACAAACGCAATGTGGAGGGTCTTCTGACAGCAAATCGATTGAACGGTATAATTTATACCACCCCGTTTTACCCACCGTCAACGTGGCCGAGCACCCTAGTACGAATGAGAGGGAGAGGCTTTCCACCCACTCCCGGCTTTTCCACCTCGTATCTACCTCCGCCCCCCCTCCCCCCTGAAATAGTCATCGCAGGGATGAGGGTTATTTCAGGAGCACACTCGCTGTATACGCTTTGTCACATACTGCGCCATACAGTTCGCTCCCTTGAACCGACGATCACGTTGGTCCCCCCCACTTTCCGCAACAGTCGACGTTCCTGCATGTGCAGAAAACTCATTACCTACAGACTCGGATAACACGGCAGCCTCGTTACGGAGAATCTCGTGGAGATAATTAAGAATGCATTGTCAATTTTAAACTGATTTGCCATTCGTTGGCTCCTTCATCGATATTTGCTTTTAGCCGTCGTTGAAATTCTCAAATCTTCCGCGCACGATGAAAAAATTTCTGTCAAAAATTGTCAATTCGAGAGGAAAAAAAGAACGTCGCCCAGGGCACGAGATGGAAAGTGCGCGTACATAAATCGAGATTGGTTTAAGAGCTAAAATTCTCGTTCCAGTAGGACATCACAACGGCAACGTATATTCCCAACGTGTAGATTAGTGGCACCGCATTGACGATCCCTTTTACCGGAGCAGAGTTGTGTTGGTTGGAATGAGAGTAGATGGGATCGCATAGGTGGATAGTAGAAACTCGGTGATGGCATAGTCACATTGCTACCGTTGTGCGGTGGTGGTCATGCGGCCGAGTGGATCACCGAGGGGGTAGCACGAACCGATGCAACCCCTTTCGCGACCCCTTTCTCTCCCTCAGCGGCGTTGGCCAGGCGATCATATAGGTGAGTCCGAATGGCGCCTGGCGAACGAGAGAGCCCTACCGCGTACGTATACGCTCACAAACATCGCTCCGAGGTACGCGGAGCAAATGCTCGGGCTAGGTAGGGGCTTGTCACTCTCGAACGGCTTCCCTATGTATTTATGACCATATTTGCGTCGCCCGAGCAATATATATGCTCACACAACGCGCTGCGTGTCTCCGCGTATTTTCCATTTTCCACAGGGACGGGAATATGTGCGCGTTTTCCGTTGCGGTACACACCTTGTCGCTCTCCCGTACTTACCCGTATACCTGTACGCCCTGGCGGATGTGTGTATGATAATAGCGTGAAGCCAGCGCCCCCTGCATGCCCCATTGCTGTACCAGAGTCCATTTCGTTCGTGATGGTTCCTCGTATATGGAATATATGAGTCCCTATATGCCTGTGCATGTATCAATGTGTACATGCACACACATGATTTCCCTTCTCTCGTCGCAGTCCACCGGCGTTCTCTCGCTCTCCCGTTACATAGCACGGGGATGCACGACACACAGAAGAGCCACGACGTGGACTGTTGATTGTGGTCGCTGGGACAGAAACACCATTGCCAGACGTCTAAATTATTCAGCGAACTTTCCGATGCTCCGCGGGCAGGCAGGCTTCCCTGCCTGGCTTAGCTGCTTCGTCACTGAACCACCACCACCACCACCCGCGTACAGGATTCTCTGGCTTTTGATGGAATGGTAACATGCGGCCGGAATTCTCTACTTTTGAGACGTATCGGTTGGCATTGCTGCGACGAAAGTTCACGTGTGGTTTTCCCTTTCGTAATAAGGTACAAGCGCTATTTACCGGATGTGAATCTGCACCATTGATTCGACAAGTATTTACACCGGAAGAAAGCATACCTCGCCAGGGCTGCACATATTGACACATTGATGGGAATTTAATTATATGCTAGGCGAAATTTCACGGATTAGAAATATAATTAGAATCTAATTCTTTTCTTTCGGGAATGGTCGAACGAACGTATTTCTGGATGCTGTTACCAAGAGCTAAATAGCAGGTGCGCGTGATGGAAAGGACGAAGCGATACCCGTCGCTCCTGCCCATTCTGTGCATAATTCAATGTTTAATCGATAGCGTCGTTATCCTTCATACGTAATTATGGAATCGTTCCGATTGCGTATTATACCTCTCGATCCACGGCTCCATGACTATTTCCTATTTACGTTTTGATGGTGAGAGGTCACTCGAATCAATTACGATGGATAGTCGTTTGTAATATTACCGGGGCTTTTCGGGGATTATTAGCGCTATCGTCATTGCCCGGTACACACCCTAGCCCGACCTCTGGTATCGTGATCGACCTCTGGCTCTCTCTCTTTCTCTCTCCCTCCCATCATCCTACCCCGCTCTGTGACGTAGTCGATTTTCAGTCTTGACAATACGTACCGCTGGCTGGAATAAACGGGAAACTGCGAACCACCAGCCGTGACTAACTTCGGCGCTTATTACAACGCGAAAACCACATATTTTTTGTGATTATTTCACCGTGGGTTCTCCATTTCCACGTAGCATTTTCAGCCCAGGCCATAGCTGCTGTCCTCGCAAATATTGGGAGTGTAGGTAAACCTGCACGTGCGCCATAGCGCGCTGGTGGTCAAGCATAATTCAGATAATCTTTTGGCAAGGTGTGGGAAAGTTACGGGAGACCGAGGGAGGCGAGGGAGACGAGAGAACGCGTGTGGAATGAACGTGCCTGTGTGCGGATACCCGAGTGCCCTGCGAACATAGCGCTTCACATTCGATATGTAACGCGGAGGGCTCTTCCGCCTCTGAATTCTGTATCGGGATTGGCGAAACGCGAACCCTGCTGGTGGACAGGACATCGGGGGTTCTCAATTTGTCATCGGAACGATCCGAGATTCCGCGAGAACTTTTCTGTCGGAGGTGGAAAAAGGCATTGTTCGATGCGAGGACAATGATTTCTTCTCAGAAGTTGGTCCATTCTCTAGACTCGATGTGCTTAGAGTAAGGTGTGCCGGAAGCATACGCTTTCTCGGAACGAAGGTATAATTCTAATGCGATATTCTTCTTTGATTTCATTTGTGTCTGTGAAATCTCCGTCTACCATCTAGGCTCATCCTCCCCCGGTGTGCGTATTCAATCATCCGAGCGAGAGTGCTCTTGGCTCTCTCACTCTTTCTCTTCCTCTCTCTCGAGGCCCTTCATTGTTTTCCACCCATTTTCTAATAGCTTGATTGAGTAACGATCCTCCACAGTTCTCCTCCTCTCGACTTCTCCGCTTTCTCTCATCCCTGCTTCTCTTTATCACGGAGCTCTAGCACACGATCGTCCGCGCAAAGTGGGTATTATGGTCTGACCTTTAACGACATAATCTACTGCACGACGACGATGGCGACGCCAGCGACTGCGGCGGCGGCGACTTCGACGAGGAGGAGGAGGAGGAGAACGACGACGACGACGACGACGGTTATGACGATGAGAATAGATGGAGGGGACACAATGTACACTACACGACTGGTACACGATAGGAGGGAACAAAGAGCGTGGAAGAAAGACACGAAACGCGACGGACAGGGGCGTTAATTGAATAGCACGCGTTGCTCGAGTTTTCTTTCGTTCTCATTCCATTCTATGCGACCAAAACCACCATCAGACCCGTGAAAGTGGGCAAGTTAATGCTAAAAAATTTAACCAGGCAAATATCAGGTGCGTCGTGATTTATGGTCAAAAATAAACTGCGACTGATGTGTGAGAAAAATGATCGAATTCCTCGAACGATATATTTGAAAAATATTGTTTCGCTTTTTATGTTTTATTTTTTTCAGTTATTCTATTATCACTCGTTTCGCAGCGGGTTCACAATCGTTAAACACTTCACGGTTTTTTCATTGCCAGCTTCACCAGGTGACTTCACTCGTCCCCGGAACTCTTTGGTGGTAAGCCTCTTTTGTTGCGCAAGCGAGCGAGATAAACTCGCTGGAAAAATGGAATTAATTACTCATGAGAGGCGGAGTTGGGAGCCGCGCCTTCGTAGCTCGAGGTGTGAGTTATAATATATCGCACGTTTTTTTCGAGCAATGCCGGCAAACCGCGAGAGCTTTGCTAAATACTTCACATGGAGCTCTCTCGCACACGCGACTTACTAATGCGTCTTTCTGTACCGCCACTTTTTTGTTCGTTCTTTTTACTTATTTTTTGCTATAACGTTATTATGTCGGCTCGGGTTAGAGAGGAGCGCACGTGCATTTTTTTACCAACAAAAGAAGTAATTTTTATTTTTCAATTGTTTTCTTAACTGACAGTGAAGTGCCCAGTTCCGTAGCTTCTCAGTCGTATACATTTTTTATTAGCTAAAGTGTCTTGGTAATAGAGTTATGTATTTACAGAAAATATTGTGGTTACAGATACATGTCTTCAAATGCAAAGTTTGCTACACTAAAATATGGTGGTCATGGTTTCTTCCTAACTAAATTTAGATGTAATCGAAGGCAAGGTTTATATTAGACGAAATAGTTTGAAAGTCCACCTCTTTCTTTCTTACCCATTCTTATTCAATATTTTTTAAGAGCCATAATTATTATCTTTCCATAAAAATTAAATTAATAATCGCTCGATTGAACTATAAATTTGTATAATGTTTTTCATTTTACTTGATTTAATTTTATATCTTTTTAATTTAATTTTGTATCTTCTTAATTACTTTTCATTTGTCTATGGAATGTCCGAGGCGTAATAAACATTCATTTACCCCTTCTACTTTTTCTCTCACAGTTCATGCTATCTGGTCAGTGTTATTCAAGCTCCCAATTCACGTTTCTCCGCTTGTCCGTTAAAAGCGAAATGGGAGAGGGTAAAGACCAGCGTTCCCAGTTGCACCCCTTGCATCCACGCATCCCGTCGTAGTCACCCTGCAGCTCACGTTTGCAGGTCGATATGGGAGTTCTCGGGCACGCACAAGAACTCGGAGAATTCAACACACCGGCGGGCATCATTTCACAATATGTTTTCAGTGAATTCTACATTTTCGCCTGCTTTGAGATAATAAAAGTGAATAAAAAGGCACTTCGTTCGTGCAACTTTGTTATAATGTGTAAAAGTTGAACAGAACTAAATTACGAGGGTATCCATTTTTCCACGAGCTTATCGAGGACGAGCAAAATATTTTTCACCCAAATAACGCGATAAAATCCAAGATATTTATCACCCTTAAGAGAAAAACGATATTCGACGTTTTTTCCCTCTTCCGATCCATAGCCGCAATTTCCGGGTGCGCAACGTATACACGCAGCCGATGGAAGATCCCTTCGGCATATATAGAGGCTCGGTCATTTAGGGACAGTGGAGCAATGTCGCGGGGGATAGAAGAGGAAGGAATGAAGGGTCTCCCGTTCGGTATATAATACATTGGAAGCAAGGAGCCCTTTGCTCGTGGCTAGAGCTCGATATATACGCAAACAATCCGAGCGGAGTTTCTCCATCTCGCTCTCTCTGTCTTTCGTGAGCTGCCATAGTCCACCCCCGATCATTCTCTCGGAGCGTCCACCCCTCCGGACCCTTCGCTTCGCGTGAGAGTGGAGCCCTGTGCGGATAGGGAGAGTGACGAGCACACAAGGGGAGAGGAAGCAGCAATGCTAGCTTAGGGAGCCAGCTCGCTATATGCCAAGGAGAAAGCGGGGCTGATGGCGGACCCTCCTAACTTCGACCTCGGGGGGTTAATGGCGAACGTAGGCCGAAGCCCGCGAGGCTTGCAGGCACACACAGGAGGGCCAGGAATATTACGGATAGCACTCTCAGACATTCGGCTCTCCGAGTCTTGCGCAAATTCACCAACGCCCACCTTGAGGAGCGAGGGCGAGACTTCCGGGGAAGAGAGCCCTCGTAAGGGCTTGTCTATAACGTTTTCAAAGGTAGAGACGGATATAACCGTTACGAGCAGACGTTCGAGCATTAGGAGAATCTTTTTCGCTGACTTGAATTTCGAATGATACGAATGCGGGGTCACGTATAAAACCTTGGATAGAAGCGGAAACACAGAAAGCCTCTCTTTGCGTTATGGTAGTCAGCATTACTACAGTGTCCACATACGTGCAATTGAGAATTCCCGATGTTGCAGCCGCCGTGAATGAACTCACAACAATTTTTCATGAAAGTTATGAAGTGCACGATGGATTTTGAATAGGAGACTCTCGAAGATCCGTGATTCTCATCCTTCGAAATCTCAAATCCATTGGTGCTAATTACTTACCGGGTAAAAGTAAGAAAGTAAAGGGATGAAAAAAGTTTACGGAGTAGATACCGCCAACCGTGGCTCCGAGTTTTCATAGAGTTCAGCGGCTGATTATTCTTGTCAGAAACGTCGCTATCCACAGTCACTGACGATGAAAAGTAGCGAGCTCGATATGAGAAAGTTATGTAGTATTTTATGGGTGATTACGGAGAAAGGTTTGCTCATTGATTGGAATATCTGTAAAATGACTATATACTTCGTGAAGCCTTATTCTCACAATATTTTCGATACAAAAGAAGAAAGAACTTTGAAACAGCGTGCAATTTTTCTTGCGATTTCTCAGTCTTTAGAGACGCATTGAAAAGTGACTGATTCCCATTTATTTTCCTTTTTTTTCGTGTGATTCTCGTAAAATCGGAAGAGCGTTAACTCGAATCCTCTGTCGCATTGAAGTATGCGAGATACAGCTTTTAATTTATCAGGAATTTATGTATCCGGTGTATACATCTTCTACCAGGAGTTGCGTTGGAATGGCCTTGCATAACTCGAGGATGAATCAGTACTTCTTGGACCGCACTGGACCGAGTGCGAGAAAGAGAGAGAGCGAGAGAAAGTGGAGGATAGAAAAGCAGGGGATGGAGGAAGCGCCATCACAGGCCTCGACCATCCACTCAGCTCCCAGAGTACAGCTATACAGAAAGAAAGAGAGAGAGAGGGAGAGAGAGAGAGCCTACAGCAGAACTACCCCCGCACCCATACTCTTCCCCGCTAAAGCCATCAGAGTAGAAGAGCGGAATAACCCCCAAGCCTGAGCCTTCATCAACGGGTCCGCCGACCCCACCTTTATCAAGAACACCCCCAGCCCTGTGGGAGCTCCTTTCACCCCTCCTACAAACTCTATCACGCTCTCACCCTCTCAAGAACCCCTCTCCACCCTGTGCCAGGTCTCTACGACCTCTTTCCTTTTCTCCCCATCCCCTCGAAGCAGTCTTCTCTAGCTTCCATCCGCTTTTATGCCTCAGGTTCTCCGCTTCGTCGGACCCTGGATAAACGGAACCCTTCCTGGCGATGGAGAAAAGGGAGCTGCCTCGACTCACCTAGCTTGAAGGTGTTCTCACACTGAGAAACTTTTTACAAGACACCCGAGACTCGACGGAAAGACTCTGCTCCGACAGGCTGGAACACACGCGAATTTCTCCAACCTAGTTTCAATCTGCCGTTGGGTAGCTTTTTTTACCGCTCGCAACGGTCGAGAGCGAATGAAAATGCATTTCACGTTGAAAGCTTATATCGCGGAGGGGCGATGTGTCGAGTGCCCTGGACGAATGCAGCATCCATTTCACCGAATCACAATGCGAACGGTAAATAAAATAATAAGTGTGTACGATCGATCGTGGAAAATCTGGGAGCTGTATAGGAGATAGTAGTTGCAGGTGATTTACATTAACGCCCTCGACGCGCGTTCACTGTTCCATCCCCATTAGGAGGCGAGCCGCGCGACAGCGGCCTAAATTCATGGTGATTCGTCTCTCCTCGCGCTACACCCTGTACCGTATGTACAGAAATGTGCGAACAGAGACTCGAAATGCGCGATGATGCGTCGGGCTCTCGTGTTGTATGAACAGGAGGTCGTACGAATTTCTGTTAGTCGCATTTCAGCCACAAAACTTTTGAGGTTCGTTGCAATACCCTTGCCCAAACTATTCTCTAATTTCGTAGCGATGCATTGCGCGGTGAGATTATCAGGGGCTGGGTAGATCCTGCAGGATAACCGGAAATCGAATCGAAGAGCTTTCGCGGAGCAACGCAAGCTTCAACTTTCACGGTTCTCTCTCTCTCGCACACTTCCTGCCATTTGGAACCGGTCTGAATGTCACGCACACTCCCCGGTATTACAATGCTTTCACATACCTGGATGCCTACTCCTCCGAGCTATGTACCGACAATGAGAAAGAGAGGATACACGAGCGTTCGCATTTACGCGTTCTCCGTGCATAGATAGACGCGGATACGCATCAGGCAGAGCGTTGTGCAACCAGTCACAGATTACATCCAATTTGATATCGTACATGCTCGGGGCGTCCGTGTATTCGTGGATATGTAATGTCGCCGACGCGAATATAGATTCGACCCTGGTCACATGCGTGACAATCTTCGGGCACACGGTTGGAGCATTTGGTGCATCGGCTCTGTAGGGCGTGCAGTACATAAAGCGCGGATAGTCCACAGAGAGAACAGTTGCACACAAGAGTCAGGTACGATCGCGGTAAAAGAGGGGAGCGTTATTGGACGGGCACATGGAGAGCTCGCCCAGCGAGCGTTACCGAGAGGTACCGGGTTAGGTGTGGTTGTTTTAGAGGTACGTTGAACTCAACACAGGTAGCTTGACGTCGCTGTGCCTAGTTCCATTGAAACGTGCGAAATCCATGCGTAATCCACTAGGGGGATGGCGACAGCGACGGAGAGAGAGGGAGGAGATCTCGTACTCGGGTTAGGGATCCAGCGGGGGTATAATCTCCCTGGATAGCAGCACAGAGAACGCGGGTTACGATCGCCCATCCCTAGCCGGTACATTGTACGGATTCTGTTGCCGCTGCCGTGTATACTTCCTGTTCCCTGTGGCCATCAACAAAGTTCTCCCAAGCTCGTTTGTGCCCCGAACAGAACTGTAGCCGCGAACGAGATTTTCATCGTAGCCCAGTCGCCGATTCTCATGTGCGCACGAGTAATAACAACAATCCCTTTGTCGTTCTCGTCTCTCCCGGCTATTCGTCCAAATGTGTTTCGCAACATTTTTAAACAACTTAATAATTGCTTATTTTTATATTAAAAATGCAGTATTGATTAACCAGCAATAAAAGTGATAACCAAAATTATTCCAAAATTGCGGTTGTTATGGATAGCATGATTGATAATTCAGTTGCAAATTGATGGAAATTACATTACAGGTCTGTGTACGCACTGCGTATCGATGCCAATTCGTGAAATTCGAATCTCCATAATTATATTCGAGGGCCGTTTGGATTGGCAAACTCGTCGAGCCCGCTGGGCACGATAAAATGAATTAACTCAAAGTTTTTCATCAGACACATTAACCGGTTCTTTCTTCATATTTACAAAAACTCACCTACTTCGTAGAATATTTCATTGATTTTTATTTAACTTGAAAGATGGCTCCCATCAATCAGAGCTCGCGTTCTATCGGATTAACCGATTCAACGACATCCAACGCTACCGTACGTATCGACTAAGAGATGAGACCAAGAGGGTGGGCTTGCTAGTTGAAGACGCTTGTGTGCATACGTACCAAGCTATACAGTCATGTATGGCCACCCAACACTGCACGTTTATACATACACGCATCGAGCGCCATGTACGAAAGTTTTTCGAGTCTGCTTTGCGAATGCGTGAGAGAAGCTTCGGATAGTCGTACGAGGGTCTTTGGGCGCCCATGGACCG
Source organism: Cremastinae sp. A BG-2022a (assembly GCA_030522545.1). Lineage (NCBI taxonomy): Eukaryota > Metazoa > Arthropoda > Insecta > Hymenoptera > Ichneumonidae > Cremastinae sp. A BG-2022a. Next base: position 22,535 of record JAPYYW010000050.1, on the reverse strand, counting down.
CCGGAGGGTCACAGAGGGATGGGCACGAAGGGTAGAGGTTGTGGAAAACGACACGAGCTCGGTGATGGAGAGGTAGCAGAAAAGGGAGGAAGAAGAGAGAGAGAGAGAGAGCCGGAGGAGAACGTGGCACGGTTGTTTGTGTGTCAGCCGCGCTGGGACCCTCTCCACTCACCCTCTCGTTCCGAGTCCTATTTCGCTCACTCAACCCCTCGGCTCCAAAGCCTCCGCGGCCCCTCCCCGCCCTCTGATTCCCTCTGGTCCTCGTGCCATGCCCTCCCATATACTCGACCCTCCATTTCCCACTCAACTACCTCGAGGTATACCCGGGAAAGGCCGTTATACCGCGCCACGAACTCTTCTTCCGTATCTATCTACGTTTAATACGATGTATATATACGCGCACCGTTCCCTCTCTCTATTTGACAGTGTGAGAGGCTGTTCCACTCATGTGCGTGCAACCGGCCTCGTCCGTGTGAGTTTCACGTTGTGAAAGCTTTCTGCAAAGCCTTCTCCCTATACGGCAAAGCCGTTCCCCGCTGGTACGCGTGTTAGTTAATCCATGTTCGAGTCTCCAATCCGTGTGAGCGTACACACGCGGCGCACACGCTACAACCCGTGTCTACCTTCATCTACGTTACCTTCCGACTCGTATTGGTCTCTTCAATGTTTATAACTATACATCCAGTCACCGGAATGGTTACACGTGTGTCCTCTATGCACTGTGCACCTTACAAACATCCCTTTGCTTTTCAGGCCCCGTTCACCTCGTCCCACTCTCCGGCTATGTATTTTCCTTGGCTTCCCTTGGTTTCCTCCATGTCTGGCGGATGTGTGGCCGCTGCACAGACCACGCTGAGAGATCGGAACTCTCGCACACAGACCAAGTTCCGAAGAGAGATACTTCTCTGCATGCACGCACGCTATATGTGTCGCTCCAGAGAGAGAGAGAGAGAGAGAGGAAGAAAGAGGTAAGCATCAGAGGTTGCGGCACAATCGAGTACACGCGCGTGTCAGACCTCACGAGCTCTTTGTGCACGTTCGCTGGCTTTCCTGTATTGGCCGTGTCAGTGTGCGGTTCCAGAGGTGCCCGATGAGAGTCGAACTATAGGAAGAACTTGTAGCCAGGCTACTGGAGGAGAAAGGCGAAGGGAGTGGTTGGCATGCGGGGGAGGTTACTCCGGGTTGGGACGGTTACACATGGCCTACTGGTTTACGGAGAGACAGGTATCCCGTGTCGACAGCCCGGAGGGTATAGTAACCTCTCACCAAAGCTTTCGCTGCTGCAAAACGTTCTCCCTCACTCTATTTCACCCTGTACATGTACTGGGACGAATTCGTGCTAGTTCGAGGCGCTGCAGCATCGTCGGCCGTGAGTGTGGGTCTTCTCTGGTATTACGTCGACGAGAAAGCGAGAAAACGGGAACAACGAAATATACAAATGGGATGAAGGTACGGACGAGAATATATGCGCGTATACTTGCATATTCCACAAGTTCTTTCGCCTTACGACGGTGCTACCAAGTTCGCAGTCATGAGATTTCAAAAGCGAGTCGGATGTGCATACATGTGCGCGTTCGTGAATGGAAAAAAATGGAAACGGGTGAATCGAAAATCGGATTTTTCGTTAGATGGAAAAATATTGGTATGAGAAAGGTAACGCAAAGGTTTCATGATTCTTCGATTTCTGATGACTTTGGCGGTAATAGGCTATAGTGGAATAGAATTACTCACGAAATAGCATGCGAGATAACATTTAAAAGCGATATGCTTATCGGTTGGTATCAACAGGTATTCTGCGACTCCTGTTTGTCTTATAAATGCTTGTTTGTTTCTCTAACAGTCAATTACTCACAACTTGCATAAACTATTTCAAAGTTTTTTTGTCGTTTTATATATTCGTATATACTCTAAAAATCTTTCTGAAATGTCATTGCTTCGGTATCATAGCTTAAAAAGTATCAAGATAATTTACTCAATCGTTTATTGATTATCGATTTCCGATAAAGAAAAAAATTTCAAGAGTAGCTCTGATCCGTTAATCGTGAAAAAACTAATCTTTCTATCATTGGTCTTGTTTTATCATAATAATGGATAATTGCATGACTACAGAGAACGAAGAAAAACGTGACATTTATACATTTCTGAATGAATAATAAAATGTCTCTGAGATCTAGCTGGTAATATCTGGAAGTAAGAGGTATGCATTGCCAGCTGTATAAAGAGGCATATTGGTTCAAAACAGCCTTCATTTAATAGATTATACCAGTTATGTATTTCCCTTGTAATATTGTTCTGGGGCTGGCAGAAGCAACGAAGGCGATCTTCGTGCGCCTTTTTTTCCCTCTCTAGGTGGCTCTTCACTGCGCTTCCTCTCCGCAACGCCAGAAGTAGAAGGTATTGCAGCGGAGTTGGAGCATCAGAGTCGAGCGTTGGCTCAGCTGTGTTTTCTGTTGGTGGAATGGTTGCGGTATGGCGCAAGGTCTCTCACTACTAAATGTACGTGTGTACGAGAAGGAGTGTACGTGTGAGTCGGAGCTTTAGGGATGGGGTTTCAGTCTGCCTGGCTGCCTCGCTACTTCTCTCTCCCTGCTTCTACCACAGAGGGTGGTTGGATTGCGCGAGAGGTGGCTCGGCCGTGGCTCGGTGTGGGAGGCAGTGTGGGAGTTGGATGGTTGGCAGGCTGGCAGGCACGCAAGGGTACCTCAGGCCAAAAGAGAATGAGAGTGGGTGGCCGGGCGGCTCGTCGGGTGAGCTCGCTCGTTGGCGGAGGTAAAGGGAGTTAGTAGTGTGCTTCTGCCACTGCCGGTGCTGCTACTGTGGGTAGCAGGCAGGAGTATGAGAGGCTTGGAAGGGTGAGTTGCTTTGAACTAAGCCGGGCTAGAGGTGGAGTACGGTCGGAGGTTGTTGGCGAAGGGCAAAGGGGTGCTAACGCCACTGCCGTTGCTCCGCGCGGTTGGGGGCTTGCGGGGTTCTCGTTTTCACCGGTATAGCACGAGCGTTGCTGTTGCTACAGCGCTATACTCTTCTCTACACCATGATGCCGGGAATACAGAGCTCGTTGCGATAGTCGCGCTAGTGTACTCTGCCTCTGCTACGGCTGTTGATGCGGGAAGAGCGAGCGAGAGGGTGTACAACGCTGCAAAGGGGCTGCCATGGACGGGCAAGGATAGATATGGAAGCACCAGACCTCTGGACACCGCAGGTCCACCTATAACTACCACAACCCTTTCCCTTCTATTCCTGTACTATGTACCGGGTACTATGTACGCAGCCCTACTCTTCCTGTCTCTCTGTGTCTATCCGTTACTGAATCCACTGCTCTAAATAATTCCGTAGCGATACGATTGCGCCTCTGCGGCTACCAGCAGGGCTAGTTTCGGCCACAACTCACCGTACCACGTTTCGAGTTCTTGTGTGTGAGTCTCGAACCTCTTCTCGTCACTTCGTCTTCTGCCGATCGAGTTTGATAAAGGGCCCTTGATCCATGGCGCACTGTCGTCTTTGCTGTCAAATTGCTTCGATACAAATACCTATGAACCTTCCCTTTTCTAGAGTATATCTATATGTATACTATCACATCTAGACATCCGTTCGTATACCAACTAATATACAGGCGTTTTTCTGTGGGCAAACGATATAACGTTGCAAGGATGGATTCTGTTTCATAATAATGGTTACGGAACGAGGAGTCGACATCTTCGAACATGTCAAACGTGTATAACGTGTACCGTTTGACACGACGAGCTTCTGGTCTCGATCGAAGAACGGTACACCTTGGAACGGAAGGACCCGAAAACCCAATAACCCGTAAACTCATCGCCACCCACGTTGACGCGTTACTCTGAACAGGCAACATCGACGACGTCGGGCCGACCTTTGCATAAATTCGCGTAACGAACCACGACACCGCTTGTGTATCCTTGTTACCTGCGTACAATGCTCGCATCAGCTCACCCTTTCTCTGTACACTCACGTGCCAACTAATTGACTCACAGACTGAATTCTTTTCTCCGTATCACCCAACAATCGAAAAAATCGTTGAAAATGCTATTTTAAGTAGCCAATAACAAGGTCAATGCTATATGATGTCTAATATTATCCAATCAGAGTCGACTTCACTCAACCAAGGTCACTTCACATAATTGAATAATGCGGAGCAACTTGCTCGTTTTACAAGCAATAAATTTTTACCGTTCATTATTGTTTCTGCCGACGAAACAATTTTTACGAACTTGAAATTTGCTCAAAACGAACGAGAAAAAATGTTCCAGGGAAGTGTACAATAAAATGTGTTTTACTCGGTATAATAATATATAAAACCAAAGTTTGTAAGAGTTGCATTTGTAACAAAATACCAACCGAGTCGTCGAGCATTGGTGGATGCTAGACTCGGTGTACGAGGACGGTCAATACCTTCTTCGTTGGATTTACCCTTCCTGTCTTGTGGCTACACTTTCATCCTACAAAGCCTCCGCCACTGTTGCCGTCTGCAGTTCCCCGGCAAAAAGCCGTACCGAAGGCGAAAAGTAACTATCGTGGACTCGTACAGCCAAAGCATTCAGATATCAACCATTCGCATCGTTTATCCTCGTACTTTCTCCACTCGCGCTCCTCGCTCGCTCTTCCCCGAAGTAACATGGGTCGCTGCGGATACGTATAAGAACTTTGCCTATACTTTATACACTGCTGCGAATAAATAGACCACTTCCATATACTTCCAGAGAGAACTTTCGAAAAAGGAGTCAAGAACTTTTTTCAACTAACGTGTATTTGAAAAACTTATAAAAAAAAAGAAAAGAATTCTGTTACATTGCCTGTATTACACGTTAAATAATAAATATATGTAAAAAAAAGCGATACGAAGATCAAAGTGGAGCATTTAAAAAAAATCAGCGAACGCTTTTCAAGCACCGGCGACTAAAAAAATAATTTCGCGTTCCCATTTTTTGACGTCCGCGCACAAAAGCCGATAGAGACATTATGTTTGAAACAATAAAGAAAAAAAAAGAACGTTCTTGCCTACGTGTTCGCGGAGGAGCTGGCTCGTACGTGTACCGGCATTGCGAATGTTTGCCCCAAAGGGAAAGACTGTAGTGATTCTCTCATGACAGCTCTTGCGAGAGAAGGATTATCGTAGCGAAGTACGCGAAAGGGAAAGAGGAAAAAAATAAACACATTCGAGAGGGAGAGAGGGTACAGAGGGAGAGAGGGATGGAAAGAGATCGTTAGAGCCCTGGAGGGATATGCCCGTCACACCCACATATGGCGTGCGCTCGAACAATATATAAAATATATATCCAGCATATCTCGGCAACCCTCGTGCTAACTGTGTACGAATATCCATACCTCGTCGTATACGTCATTCGCGGGCTACAGAAACCTCTCGTATACTCGTCTCCACGCTTGTCACGTGTGAATAATGTACACACGGCGAATTAAACGCCGCATAAATGAAAATTCGTCTCCACAAGAGTATCCGCAAATTTTTGGCGTCGCTCAAGAAGCTCGAGGAAAAAGCCCTCGAGGTTTGGATAATAAACCGACCAAATAAACAGGTTCGAGTGCTCGTAAAATATTGAATCGCGAATTGAATCGTTTGCAAAATATGAGCACCACTGCACTCGGCATGTTCGGGCTAGCATGGTTGAGCTCGGAACGTGGCAGTTTCCGGTGTGAGAGAGAGAGGGAGAGAGAGAGAGAGAGAAAGTGGGAAGGGGAGAGAGTGAGCTCCAAAGGGGTAGAAATGCTGCAATGGGTGGGCAAGGGGGCTTGCAGAGCAGGTACATCGAGATAGTATATATGTGCGATGGCTTCGCAAGCCTTCACCCTCGTTCAATTCACCCATCCCGCGTGTGAGGCTTGCGGGGGACGAGAGCTTTGTGCGCGGGGGACAGGCAGAGGGAGAAGGGACCATGGGACGAGGTCGGTGCTCGCAAACGCGGGGAACGAGGGGCTGCAGATCCCCAGAACTTCTCTCCGTCGGTGCGGGCAAAATGGCCGCTCAACGAGACCTGGTGCTGGGTAGATCGTTGCCGGGAGCGCACCATAGCTGTCGGGTTTTGCCGCCACTCTGCTCCTGCTCGCTGGTATCACGAAACCTTCCACCGACCCTCGTCGTTTCCCTCCGCGTGCTCTTTCCTCCGCGCCTTCCACTCCCGTGAATCCCAATCCGACCGACCCGGCAACTTCCTCTCAAGGAGAACTCAAGGACATTCGACATCCTCCGCACATTTCATGGGGCCGCACCCTGGCTCTCTCAGCCCGGAGTCTCCTAGAGTTTGTCAAAGTCTGCAGGCTCTTTCGCACGTAATCATTATACCGATGACATTGCTACGAAAAAAGCGAGGGCTTTTCTTTTCTGCTCTCACACAGTCATTCTCCTTTTTCGTCGAATTTAAAAATTGAACGTAAAATACCTCTATTTAGTTTCATTTTTAATGCGACAACAAAAGATTTTAACTATAAAATCTAAGAGAAATCGAAAGAATATTCACGAAATACTGGGAAACTATAAAAAAAACTTTGTTACGCGATAAACTCCTCCATAAAATCATTGCACATCCCGGGAGCGGATCGGACAGGACGGAAACAAGATGCAAATTGAAACTTTCACGGCATTTTCACACTCCCAGCTGCCCCCGTTCGCGGAGTTAACTCTCCGCGATGGCAAGCTTTTTTGCAAATGTTTCCAGGGTATAACGAGCTCGTCGAGTGATGAGAGAAAGCGGAGACGGTTAAGGAATTCGCAACTTTTAATTCGTTGCGTCTGCGGAGGTGTTCCGAAAAGAAGCCATCGCCGAGTCTGCAAAAATTTCCCTCACCTCCGAGTAATCCTAGACTGAGATAAATTGGATGAGCGCGAAATCCCGGCGTTGAATGGGAAATGCGTGAGAGGCTATTCGTGAAACTTTTCACCGATTTACAGGTCCTTTCGTCTGCGGACCCGAAGAGTCGCTGTTTGATTCCGGCGCCCGGTTCGTCTAGTCGGCTCTTTAGCCTTATTGGCTTCCTGCTAGTTAAATAATTAACATTTTGGTTAGAGTGTACTTAGCTTTCGAGCGCGGATCTCGCTCTCATCTCTCGTGGCTCTTCTCTTCGAGCCTTTCCAGCAGTCGTTCCGCAGTGTGTGCGTGTGCGAGGCTGAACACGAACCAGTCAGCTTGGCGTTCCGAGTCCCCGTAACACGAGTGCGAGTTAGTCCACCTCTGTCGCTGCCGTATGCTGTCCACTATACCGGACTAACTCTCCCCTTTCGACCCTCCATTCTCCTCCACACACACTCACACATGCATATTTATATCGTATATGCGCACATGTACCCCGATACCACACCTATATGCATTTCTCATGTGCACATACCTATTTACATGTTCTACAGGCGATTCTACTTAAAAATACTCTTCCTCTCTTGATAGAAAAAAAAAAGAACAGAGTTCTTGCGATTTTTTCATTTAAACATAAATCTGGTTGAAACTCTTAAAATTTTGTTCTGCTTATCGAATTTTTTTATTTTATCTATATATATTTACTTTAGTCTTATTTTTAATATTCTGCAGATCGATAAAGAAAATTATCGCTGTGTCGAGCGAGAAATTACTGCCAAATTTTTGAAGAGTTGCTGGAAATGATTGGATTTTACTTGGAATAGCCGGTAGGTTTGTGGAGTACATAGGGGTTGCACAGAGCGTTATATGAACATCCGTATGTATATACGTAGGTATACGGGAGCGATATATGCAGTTGGCGGTCGGGTACTGCACCGCGGCCTGCATATTGCACCCCTTTACGGGAAGGGACGGCATAGAACCCCAGTGAACAATATACGTACACGGGAGGGAGAGGCCGAGTGTGGAATGGACTATGCCGAGCAGGGCAAAGCCCGGACTCTGAAATATACACCCGCAACTAGAGAACGCGAGCGTTGCGTACACGTTACGATAGAGCCGCATGACAGAGCGAGGGTGCACCGCCGTTCTTCCCCCTGCGAACACTTCACCGCGACGGCATATCATTCCCGTCCCTCCCCCCTTTTTACGTTCTGTGCTTCGCCGTCGTCATTAGCACTCCAAAGAGAAAAACGCGAAACTTCGATTCGCCTAGCTTGTATATTTTTATCGATTTTCATTTTTTATCCGAGTCTATCGAATTTTAGAAAAAACGAGAGTTTTATGCTTTCGAGAAAAAAAAAAGAATAATTGTGGGAGTAAAATAGCGATCAACGGTGATGGACGTCATAAAATAGAGGCTGTGAATTTCGCGTATCCAGTGAGAGATGCGAATTTATGGTGAAACTCGGACGAGGAGAGAGCGAGGAATATTTTTCGTCGCTTCGTCGTTCTTTCATACGTTTTTCATAAACTCTAAAATAATGAAAATAGTTGCAATTATTTTTTGCTTGTTAACACACAGATTGGAATTTCGCAATGTGAGAAAATTCGTGACGAAAAGACACAAAAGTATACAACTGAATATTTTTTAACGAGAGTACCAAAAATATTCTGTTAGCTCATCCTTCATTTCAATCTCTCTCTCTCTCTCTCTCTCTCTCTCTTATACTATCTCGTTTCTTCTGGAGAACAACTGTTTAATTATCCCATTAGTCAGATGGTCAACACGTGGCTTACGACGTATTCAAGTCTCTTAAGACCGTGGTTTAAGACCTCGACGTTTCAAGCAATGTCCAACAAGATGAGCCGATGTGCAACCCTTGCTCCTTTATGTACACGTATCTACAACACGTATCTAAATCCCAGGTATATAATACGCGTCCTGTATACACACCCAGAATTTCCAGTGAAAGAGAGAAGAACGTGGAGGTCTGTTGAAGGAGATTCGCACGGTTGCCTAGGTCCTTGCGGTGGCCTCGTGATCGTCATTGTCATTGACCCTCTGATCCGTACCGAGTCCTCAATTCAGAGATTAGGTGGAAACAATTACAGGACAACAAGAAGCGAGAAAGAGACGGAGCGAGGGATCAAGCTCTCATACCATCGCCGATACAACTATAATACTCTCTCTCTCTCCCTCCCTCTCGTCCGTCCTTTCTCTATCGCTCTTTATTACACGCTGCTCGCAACAGATATACATGTATAGAGAGAAGCTGCCGCATCCAGGGGATCCACAGGAGTTATGTAGCATCGAAAACCTGGGCAGCACAATCCTCGCTTGCGAAGCGTGTGTATAGCGGCGGATGGAGGCCCTGGTCTCTGCCCCGTCGGATACAAACCGCGCGGTCGAACATCCAAACCCAGCGCGAGACGACCAGAAGCAATTCGAGCCCTCGAGAGTTTCCAGGTTATTCCGAATGAGACCGAGATATACGCCGAACGTTCCACGATGGGGAAAGGGAGCCGGCGGAGACCGGATGAGAATGTATATATATCTTGGACGTCCTCCTTCCCGATAGGCATGTCTACCAAACGCTGAGACGCCGTCTTGTCTGGACCCTAACAAGAAACTTAGCTCCACCAGCGCGCACAATCCTCTCCTCCTCCCAAGTGAAACTCCAATCCTTGTAGGAAGAGAGCCTGTCTGTATAGTTATCCCGGAGCTCCGTCGAGTATCACCTCCCGCTCTCGGTTTCTTCACCCTCTCTGGAGATTTTGCCCTCTTCCTTCCTCACCCCCGACGTCACGTTCTTCTCTCCGTTTTGGAAGCCTTCACACGCCCTACGCCTTTGCCGATCGCGTTTTCACCGGGATCGAAGCGCTCCCGAGTTTCGTTCTATACCGCGATCGGTCTCTACATATATATATCTAAATATATATATATATATATATAAGTATATTAATATGAATTTCCCGCATATACATTTACTATCCTGGGTGTAAGTACATACGTATCGCAGGAAAATCGCTCGAGTCGCATACCGAAGAACGGGAAGGGTGAAAACGACGAGGAGCTGGCGAAATTGCGGGAGGAGGGGAGGAAAGGGAGGTAGGGAGACAAAGATTCCCGACAGTCTACACTATAGCCCAGCCAGAAAGTACGAGAGGTGCCAGACTTGGAAAGAGAGTTGACAAAACTCCCAAAGGCATTCTGTACTAATACACATCGTGAGCCGTGTGAAACTTACAATGAGGAAAAGCGCTGTCTTTCTTCTCCTTTCATCTTTATCCGAGCCCGCTTTTGTCGTCGCAAACATTTATCCGGGAATGGAAAAAGAGAGACACTCTGCCGAAAGGTCGAAGCTACGAAGTTGATGGCGTTTCTCCGGAAACCAAAAACAGAGTAAATATTACGTAAGCGTCATCGTCAATATAATACACGCTATAAACTCCGCGATGAGGGGAATTCGTTTCGGGGTGACATCATCATTCATGCGGAGATTTCACTACCGTTGCGATCACCCATCTGGTGCATCGCGCGTTCACCGGCAAAAAATAAAATCCACGAGTAAAGGATTTCGAGGGATGAAAAAAGGCATTCCGGTGACTGCGAAGAAACGAAAAGCTGCTTCAAAGGGTCGTTTCTTTACGTCCACAAAAATTTTTCGTTTGATTTGTGGAATCGCGACGAGGGAAAGGCTCGAAAAAATGTTCTCCCGTATCAGACCTCGGACTGCTCTCCATCGCGCTTTCTTTCGTACACTTTGTCCCTGACGCGACCCTCGAACCTCGTCCGATCTCTCGCTCCCCGTCCGCTTTTTTTTTCCCTCGGCCTTCCGACCCTCCGGAGTGTCCTCGTTCATCTTTCTCGTTCCCTTCAGCCCCACTTTGCCACTGCGGAGATGGTCGCCTCGCATTATTCGAGCTCCTCGCGATTGCAAGAGACGCGACGGGGCTGCGGGCGAAAAAGTGTGCGACCGCGCGCGCGTGTGTGTGTGGCGACAAGAAGCGCTGCATCGGGGGTGTGGCAAGCACCGAGAATAGAAAAACACACTTTGTATCATAGCCATGAGGATGAAAGAAGGGCCAGCGAAGAGAGAGAGAGAGAGAGTGTGGTCGTAAAAAAAAGATATCATCAGCTCGGCAGCTAAGGGTTTCCAAGCCCTCGATCCTTATAAATCTCGTCAGAGTGGGTCTCGTCTGCTCTGTCGAAGAAAAAGGCGAGAGAAAGAAACCTCGCGTGATCGACTCAAAGAAAAGATATCGATGCGCGATAAGACTCGTTAAGTTGTTGCCCAATTTGATGGATGGCTGAGTGATGATGAAGATTCATCGAGGACGCGCATTTCGCACTGGACGATTGGCTAAATCGGCTCAATCGGTCATGCGACGTTTTTTTCGCGATCCTCCAATTCAGAATAAAATGTTTAATATTCCTGAATAAAGGATACGGGCGGGAGAAAGAGTAACGACGTTGGAAAAGCACAGCACCTAGCACAAATGCGTGGCCTAAAATTCTGAGAAATAACCCTCCGTCGGTGTATTCGAGGGTCGTGGATTCATGTGTGTGTGCATATTTATATAGAAACGGTTGGTCGGGTACGGTTAAACCGCCCACACGGAGCAGCCACCCTCGGACGCTATTACCTTCGTCCAGCGAGGGAGAAGGCAGGATCAAGAGGAAGAAAAAGGGAGGGTGAGTGAGCTCGGTGCGGGTTTTTACTCCGGACGATCCGGGGGCAGGAAGGAAGGAGAGAGAAACGGGAGAACCTGGCCGACAACGAAAGAGGGTGCAAGGCATAGTGCCTCAATGAGCACGAGAGGGTGGAAGGGAGTTGGAGAATAACCAGAGGGAGAAAGCTGGCGAGAACGAAATGGCGAAGCCAGTGGGGTTGGAAAACCCTACCTAAGAGACTCGCTCGGGCGGAGAGGAGTCGAGACACTCGGGGCGAGCAAAGGCTGAAGGAGAATAAGGACGGTCCGAGGGTTCGCTGACAGGGAGATGGGTCGGCGAGGCCGGAGTAAAGCGAGATAGAGAGAGAGAGAGAGAGAGAGAGAGAGAAAGGGAGACAGCTAGAGGAAAGGGGGTGGAGGATAGGATGAACGTGGATTCTGAGGGAGAGTGAGCGTACCGTAGATACGAAAGACGAGAACGATGGAGCGGAGCTGGCTGTCGGAGAACAGCGCATTGCTGGAAGATCCAAAAGGGGCCAAGCTCTCTGGGTATAAAAGAAAAGTATAGAAGCCGGAGGAGGAGGTGGAGGAGGAGGAGGCTGCCTGGTATTTTCATCCATCTCTCCTCTCCGCTGTGTGTCTAACCATTCCGCTCCCATCCCTCTTCTCCTCTCTTTCTCCCTCGTAACCGGTGGTCCGTAGACCATGGTGGCGCGTCCTCTCTGCAAGATAGCCCCTCCACAACCCCCGCCTCTCGCCGTTTTTCCTCTTCGCTCTTCTTCTTCTTCCACTTCTTCCTTTTCCACTTCTTCTTCTTTCCAAGCATACACATACTGGCAAAAGAGCTCCAAGAAAATGACCTGCAAAACCACCAAACGGCTAGATACTTACCCTGCGCAGCCAGACATTGGTATCACGTTCGTATAACTCGACTCGTATATATTATGCTGTTTTAGATCTTTGGCTCTATTTTCCTGCGACCGGCACGTATTTCTCAAGGACACACGCGGCTCATGGGCTACCCGAGTACAAGAAGTTCCACCAATCTTCCGAAAGACAAAAAGGTTTTCTCGAAAATTAAAATCCTGGAATCGGTATCGATCGTCGGGGATGAAGAAGCGTCGCAACTTCGCTCCACGATCAGAGCGAAGTCTCTCTCTCTCTCTCTCGGCGAAGCACAATTCTTCGTAAAGTGTCTTCTACGATGTTAGAAACGCATCAGCGAGCATGATTCCTAGCTCGCTCCTTATCGCGCTGCCGACCTGGAAAGTACGCGAGTCCTCGCTGGAGCTTTTCGCAGGGTGGCTCATCGTCATCTTCTTGTTCTTCTTTTTCTGCTTGCCAACGAAGACTTCGGAATGGTTATGGGAAGAGCAAAGAAGCTGATACGACAGATCCGTAGAACGACGAAAGGAACCCACCGCGTAGTGACTATACACCGAGAACATATCCCCGCTGCTTGAGAAGTTCTCCACGCCACTTTCCGCTTCTATTGTGATTTATACTCGCGATGAGGGTGCTCCCGCTTCTTCTTGGCTATATCCGTGTCTTACGCGCGTCTATATACATGCAGGGAAAAAGGTAAAGTCGGCTCACACCCCGCGACCATCGGCATACCATTTTTCACGTGTGTAGGTACGAAGGAGCGTGTGGTGTGTCTCGAAAAGTATATACGGGTTTAGGCTTTCCAAGATCCTGGCTTGGTCCCCCCGTTCTCCTCTTTCTTCTTCCACGGACCGTGTCTTCCTTTCTTGATGCCACCGCGCTCAGGCCGCGATCTTTTCTCAACGAGATTACAAAGGATCCGAGTCGCGCGCAAAAGCCCGATCCATACCGGCTTGGCGGGACGTGAAGCGTTTCGAAACTCTCTACTTTGTGATTCGTTGCATGCTTGATCGTGTATATATATAAGAATTAGGTTTGTATATATCGCGACGGCGGAATATTGCTGGAGGGGCTGTCCAAAGCTTGTGACCAGATAAATAGAGATCCCCCCCTTGCTTACCCGCCCTCTCTTCTGTCCCACGCTTATTTTTCTCGTCGCACGGATTCGAAGGGGGAATTTGAAATTTAATTTGGCGATAGTGCGTGTGCTACCTCGTGTGTCTTCCATTCTCGCATACGGGAGTCGTCGAATTTTTCTCTCGCAGAGCGAGAAGCGTACACATCGACGGTTTGTAAAGGAAACCGGAGGGCGAGTGAAGGAGAAAAAGAATCGGAAATTCAAAAAAAATTCGAATGGATGGAAATCGTTGAGCATCTCTGGAGGAAAGTTCGATTCTCGTCGTGGGTCGTTGAGTGTCGAGCCGGGAGAGGGAGGAGGAGATAGGGCGCCGGGTAAAACGAAGATACTGGGGTAAAAGGGAGTTAAGCGTGGGTGTAGGTGGCTACACGGGAGTCAGCAGATAGGGAAAAAGTGTCTCTCCCGAGCGGAGCCGCTCTCTATTCTCCAGCAGCCGGGTTAGAGCTCCGTATCTTTTCATGAAGGGGGATCGTCATCGTCGTAGTCTTGTTCGTCCTCTTCGTCGTTTCTCGCTTTTTCTCCTCCTCCCCCTCCTCCTCCTCCTTCTCCTTCTTCTTCTTCTTCTTCTTCTGCTTCTTCTTTGGTGTAGCTCGAGTTTCGCCAGTCTCAGGCCGTACCATTGGACGGGAGAGAAGGAAAAACTCGACAGAGCGGCATCCCTGGAACATCTTCACCGGTCTATATAGGTATATAGAGACGGCGCTTTACCGCGCGCCTCTCCGTGCACTTATAGTCTGGTGCCAGAGGGATATGCTGTGCCGGAGTAGGCGAGAGCGCCCTTATACGTGCTTTGGTGAGAGTGAGTTTCCGCTGAGAGAGCGTGTATGAGCGGGTGAGGAAAATTGACGGTGCTCGGAGCAACGGGGGCGAGGAGGACCGAGAGATGGAGAGAACGAGAGGGAAGCGAAAGGAGAGTGTTTATGTGTGGAAGGACGAAGGAGGTCGGCTCGGGAGAGCCGTTTCACCGCACGGACCATCCTATATTACGAAAGTCTCACCCATTCCCTTTTCCTCGTTCTCCCGCTTTCTCCAGAGCTGTGCTTTCGCTCCCTCTGGCTCTATACCGCCGCTGCTACCGCCGAGCGAGAACCCTCTCTCGCTCTCTGTCTCTTTCCCTCCCTCGCTTCGTCGCGCTCTCTAGCCTTTTCCCTCGCCCATACCCTCTGCTGCTCGCCCCGCCGTTCACTTGTACATTCCTCTCTATCTCGGGCTCTCGTTTTCCCCGCCGTATCTCCGTTCCTCTTCAGCATCTCTACGATGCCCGTGTTATATCCCTCGTCGTTTCCTCCCGGCTCAGCCCCCCGACGCCCGAACCACGCGAGATGAAATCCAACTTCTCTCCGTGGCCGAGCAACCCTCTCGCCGACCTCCGGTACTCGGGCTCCGCTCTCGCTCCTCTCGTCGACTCGCCGTCGCCGTCGAGTCCAGGAGTCCTTTGGGGCCTCAATCGGCGTTGCCGAGCGAGCCTTCGAGGCTGCCGGGTGGCGCGGATCCGCCGCCCGGAGAGGGGTAAGGACGGAGAAAAGAGAGAACTCGACGTTGCCAGAGAGAAAAGCTCTCTGTACCGAGAGAGATTCGAGCCATCCGCGGAGAGGGAGTTGCAAAAGCGAGGAGATTTCGGAGCAGGAGGAGAGACTCGCCCGAGCAACGAGATCACCTCACGGCCGGATAGCACGGAAATACGAAAGGACGCGCCAGAGAGGAACGTGTCCGAGTGGAGAGAGTTCGCCGATCCTCGGCCCTCTCCAAATCCTACAACCATATATATTTAACATCGCACACACATATATATACGTATATATTTTCACGTATATTCACGGGTAGATATTAATTTTACAAAACTGCTTTTAACTCTGAACTGCGACAAAACCGATCGAGTAATTCCCCGTTGAAATGTTTTTACGTTCGCGTTGCTCGACACTCGGAAGCAAATCAATTGAGAATTAATCGCGAGACATCCTGTATGTAATGAGCTACTTTTTACGAGAAGATCTATTTATATACATACACAGATATATATGAATTGCCCGTGATATAAAGGTCCTGCCGATTTCGAGGGAGTATGGCGAATCCGCACGGAGTTATCCAAGCTCGTATCTCGTGTACTCCGGAGGACTTTGCGCGGACCTCGCGAGATAGAATAATATAAAAAGACGTAGATCCGAGATAGAGGGTTGTATATGCAGGTACATGGTATATATGTAAGTATAAACTCGATATAAAGTACATAAAGGACGTGGATTCTCGGTGAAAGGCAAAGATTGGGCAAGAGCCATCTTCGCCCGAGTCCCGGTACTTTCGGGTCGAATAGCTTCGCTGCCGGTGATGACGCGGTGGAGGGTTCTCACAGAAGCGGAATATATACAGACTGACGAGCACACATACGCGTGTACACGAGCGAAGGGTAGCCCCTCCCCTTGCCTCTCCGCTCGCCGGCGCTGCAGGAGCAACGAGGATGGCGATGCGAGCGAGAGAGATCGCAGATGGGGTCAGAGATATAGGGACGAATATAAGGGAGAATTGCGCAAGAGGAAAAAGAGGGCGCCTGGAAGGACGCCGAGTCCAGGGTTGAAGGTAAAAGGACACGGAGGGAGAACGACTCTCTGGTCTTGACGAGAGTTCGCTCCGGCATCGTCCCCATACACCCCGAGATATTAATTTCTCCAAAATTCTCTCTCTCTCCCTCTCCCGCGCGCTTTCTCTCTTTTTCTGCACTCCGTTACTCGCTCTCACCCCACGGAGAAGGGTTTCAAATTCAGAGTTTCACGAGTCGAGCCAGAGCCTTCTTCCTTTTCGGCGCAGTTGCATCTCGTGTTTTTCACTTTTGCTCTTTTTTCGGTTCTCCTCTTTCGGATCTCCTTTTTCGCTCGGTAATATTCATTTTCAGCGCGCGTATCCGCAGTCCCGGAGCTTTGAAGAATATTCTCGCGGGGCAGAGAGCTCGTGTCATCGGCCAGATAGACGCGGAGCGTTTATATATATACACGTTATATCCATTTCTCGGTAAATGACATATTTTCTGTGAGCTCCTGAAAAGAGACACCCGAGCGCGCTCTCCTTTCTCGTCCTCCGGGCGTTCTGATAGCCCTCCCGGCGCAAGGCCACTCGCACACGTGTCGATTCAGCCCCCAGCCCGGCGAGCGTTCTTTGTTCGAGAGGCCGCCCTTTCCAGAAACTGTTTATACGCTTTGCTCGGTTTGACGAAGATGAGGGTGTGCGCTGCCTGCAAAGACGGCCAGACTTTTCCTTTCCAAAGTATTTTTGAAATCTCGAAAGACCCTCGGAGACGTAAACAGACAATCCTTACCTCGTAATCGCTTCTCAAAGGGAGAAAAAAAAATTATTTTCCAGTCCCTAATTTTTTTTTTCGAGAGATCTTTTTTTTGACGATCAGCTGGAACGTCGAATGTGGCTCGGAAGAGAGGGATATAAATGAAGGAGATTTTGGCTCTCCGATGGGTACACGAAATGAGTCATGTTCGCTTCACGGGGTCAACGGTTCTCGGTTTACGGAAACGCAATATAGGGCTCGACCCTTTTATTCCCCTCGCTCGCTTCTCGATACAAATATACCGGGACATGGACGTTATCACCGCGCTACGGGCGAACGGGGTAACGACGTCACTCGCAATTTCGTACGAACGTAATTTTATGAGGGCGAAGTTTTGCTCCGCGGCTGATCCGTGCTCGTTTTGCGGTCCGCTAAATCCCGAGGCCCTTGCTCAAAAGTTTTTTCTCCCGACCGATTTTGCTGCTCCAATTTTTGACAGTCAGGAGAATAAAAAAATATATATCGCTCGAAATTAATGCTCATATCGAAAAAGACATTTTCTGTAAAACCAATGTCTCATTCTTCCTTCAACTTCTGGATACACACAGAGCGTTAATAGTTTTTCGTCAAGGGAGAATGGAAATGTAGACAAGGAAATGAACAAAATATGAGTGTTGTGTTAATTTTATCGGCACAAAATTGTTGGCTTTCCGCAGGGTCAATTTGATGAAGCGAGAAATCGGTACGGCTCGGGCGTACTATATATAGAACAAGTTACAGTCGAAGCAGGGGTTAGACTGTAAAGAGAGAAAGAAAGAGAGAGAAAGAGAGAGGTGTACGGCGAGGCGGGGGGTTATAATGGTAGAGTTTCTTCAGTCACGAGGGATAAATAATCTTCGAGAAAAATAAGCAGCCCTCGAGCGGATTAGTATGTGTATATATATGTGTGTGTGTGGGTGGATGTGTGTATACGCGGGCGGTGAAACTAGCGGAGAAAAGGGGAGAGAATGAAAGGAGCGAGGAACCCTCCTTGAAAATTATTTTACGAGAGAACGAAGCGGAGCGGTGCGGGCAAACGAGTATGGAACAGGAACTGGCTTTGGCTGGCACTGGTGGTGACGAGGCGAACGGAGAAGCAGGACGGAGGATTGGGAACAAGCCGCGAGGGGGAAGAGGACGAGGTGGAGAAACTCGGAGCCGTGTGTCCGGGACGAGGGTGCTTGTGTGCAGGGGAGTGGGCGAGACTTTTCTACGAGGGGTGGAAATGGGACCTTCGTGACTGGATTATCATTGTGGAAGGAGAAGCTCCTTGGAAGCGAAGGGTTTTCGTGGAAATGCGAGGAGATAAGACCGAAGGACGGTGGATGGAACAGCAGGAACGAAGCGACGAAACGAGAGGAATAAAAAGAAAAAGGAGCCGGGCGGAGACCGAGAGAAATGGAGAAACGGAGGGCGAGCTCCCTGCTCCAAGGATTTTTCGTTGGTCGCTTTTATGCTCAGGCAATTGCGGTTCTACGACATTCCTAACTACAAATTGTAAGCTCGATCGGTGTGGAGAGAATTGCCCCGGCTACCACCATTATCAGCCCCGTCTAAACGTTGAAAAATAAACATCGGTTTAGAACATTCTCTTCCTTAAAGAAGCAAGGATAGAAAACAACTAGAGTAAACTCAAAAATCTTTTCATTCTTCTTCAAACAAGCATTCGATCATAAATATTCCGATTTTAAAAAATTCACAACTTTTTTACCAAATTTTCGAGTTTCTTTCGTAGCTCTTCCCATTATTTTATAATCTCATTTTCTTTATGCGATTGAAATTGACCGAAGTGGATGGCATTGGATTATTCATGCTCGGATTGGCAAGCGATTTGTTCCATTCGAGATGTCTCTCATCTTTTTCTCTCCATCGTTACACACGTACATACAAATTTCTCTCATTATCGAAATTGTATTTTCATCGATCATGACCCGAAAAGGTTCCATCTCCTACTCACCTCATTTCCTTATAATCCACCGTATTCTCTCAGCCTCGCGGATAATTTTCAGCCGGCGCACTCTATCCATAATTCATTCCAAGAACAATCACTTCCTTAAAGAATTTGACCATTTCGACTTTCTCTCCTTATTCCATTTCATATCTCACGAAATTTGGCTCCGGGTAAAAGTTCGAGTAAAAAAAGTTTGAATATGCAAGTTTTAATATTCATCAATCAATGAGATTTTATATTTTATATTTTAACGACACGATGAAAATAAAGTGTATTATTTTCAAGTTGGAGTTCGCATTCAAAATAATTTCGAGATTTCGTTCTCGATAGTTCAAATGACGTGTATATCCTCTTTGGACCGGAAGTGGGCGTGAAAGGTAGCCGCGTCCTCTGTTATCTTTCGTTAAAGCGCACACTCACAAACTCACGCACTGAAACACGTCTCATGCGTGTCGTGATAGGTGATAAATTATCATTTTATCACCCATCGGAGCTATCAACAAATTGATAGCGACAATCTCGATTGTTTATCGTCAATGTATATATAGTCACGAAAATCTGTTAAAAAATAATGCAGGCGAAAAATTAACCTGTTAATAGTTGATAAAAATTAAGAAAAAAAAATGCCCGAAATGAAGACACGAACATGGCGAGACCATTTGTGTGGGTCGGGCGTATTTTCACGAGTCCAAAAGTAAAGGTGCAACAACAGCAGGATGTATAAATTGTGCGAGACTATTTTAAGATTTTAGGGCCAGTTTATGCAAGCCATTAGGTTCGCCGGAGTTAGTATATACATACACGAGAAACTTTCTCACAGTCCCTCTCGTCGTCTCTCTCCGGTACAGCCGTCCCACCACTTTTTTTCTCGTCTTTCCTCTCTCGTGCACATCCTTTTTCTTTCCGTTTGCCTCGGAGCTCTCTTCCTCTCCGTTAATAAAAATACACGCGCCCGCTCAAGCCCGGACGAAGTTATGCCGAGTTTCGAGATCACGGAATTTTCGAAAAGCTTTTTTTTTTGACTTTTCGCTACAAAGCTTTTATTCGCGAGAAATTTTCGCGTCGAGAATTTCGTTCGCCTTATCACGGCAAAGATATCGTATGTATACGTACATTACATTATACTTATCGAACGAAGATGGGAGCGAGCACGAATTCCAGACCGTACAATCTCACCCTTATCAGGTCCGACCTTCGACCTTAATTCCGGAGGACCAGGAGGAGCTGCCGAGCGATATGAAGGGTGTGTGTGCGGATCGAGCTCGGTGACCGCCGTTACACCGCTGGAATATCTCAGCGGTCACGAGACTAGACAATCCTCCACGGTGGTCTCTAATTACTGTTGTGCCCTACTGTGGATATTGGCGAGAGAGCACAGCCCCTCGCACGTAAACCAAACGTGTCTAATATACAACGCAAGCATCGAGCAAAATTGATTTAACGTCGCTCCATTAAACTTTTGCATAACGAGAAACTTTACTGTCAACTTCTATCACATACCAAAATCATTCAGTTAAATAAATGCTTGAAATACTGAAAAACACGCTTTTAAAATAAATCTGTACACCTGAATCAAAAAATCAATAATATATAAGTAAGTACTACGTACTGCCTGCAAAATATCTAAAGCAGCGTGTCAAAACAATAGGAGTTACGCTTTATCGTTATCAACAGAGTTTTTATAATTTTTTTACATGAACATTTTTTCATTGTCAAGAATATAGAACTAAAAAAAGAGTGTACTCCAAAATAAAATGAAGAAATAACGTGGGCTAGAGTAGTTAAGAGTATTCTTTTCATTTTTTTTTCTTCTAAATAGTGTCACCGTGAAACTCTGCTTTTATGTTCTCGGAGAGAGAAACGTCGCTGATACCCGCTGGCTCGTTTTCCGCACACATTCTACGCGCTTTATCCGTAAATACGGATGGGCACAGATATACGAAGAGAGGCGGAATAGGTACGTTTTCAGTGGAACGCGTATCAAGTATGCTCGGATTCGTCGTAAACGTGGGTGTACCGGAGGCGAGTGTGCTGCGTGTTCCCGACGATGCGCGCCGTGTGCGGCACACCAACGGCCGAGGCCACGTGCTGTTCATGACGGGAAGCTGGCTGAGGTGGTCTGCGGTTATTTTGGTGATTGGTTTTATCGCGTTGGCAACGGTGCGTGACCTGGACCGTACTCGCAGATCCGACGAGATGTGCGGGCTACGAGCACAACTGGCTTTCGCTCTCTCTCTCTTTCTCTTCTCTCTTTCCCTCTCTCCTAATTTTCTTCTTCTCCGCCGCCGCGCGTTGCGAGAGCAACGAACAAACGCGCACTTTAATAATCGTCATATATTCCTCCGATTGCATCGTCCAGTATATACATCTTCGCAAAAATTTATAAATAGACTCTATTTGGGTTAAAAAGTGCCTAAAACTGATCGTTATATATTCATTATTAGTATATCATAGATTTTATATCACAGAAGAAGGGAGAGCGAATTTTTATACATTTTATGTTTTCGTTGAAAAATGTCATGCGCGAAAGTCTCGGTTATTTGAGCGACACGGTTGGCGATACTCCGAGCGAAACTGGCGTTATCGAGTACGAGTGGGCAGAGAGGAAGAAGTAACGTGTGCCCGCGTGCGTGGAAAAAGAGTACGTGAGCTGTATAGAAGCATAAATGGAAAAAGAGGGGTGGGAGAGAGATAGAAATGGAGTTACGGGTATACTGTGATGTGTGTACCGGGCGAGCGAAATGCGAGGGAAAACTGCAGTTCGTCCCTCAACGTCCTGAGAGGAAAGTACAAGTTTGTCCGATGAGAACGCGAATCGTGAGAGGGCGAAGTGGGCGGAAGGCCGAAGGGAACGACGAAGAGGGGAGGAAATACGGAGCGTTCTCGACAAAGGGCGAGTCTTTCGCCTCCCCTACATATAGACGAAAGCTCGAGAAACGAGGATGTGGCTCTGGGTATAGAGCTCGCCATGGGATCTATAGCCGAAGGCTACGCTGCTCCCGGTGGACTCTACTTGACGAAGTGCACACACCTACGTGCTTCGTCCGTGTATCCGCGCACGTGAAAGCGCCACTGAAACCTATCCCACTTTCATTAGCCCTGGGACCGAGTTAATGAACGTTGAAAACGCAACAATTAACAAATAAGACTCCTTCCTCCTTGCTTAATCATTTTTTCAATTTTTATAGAATCATTTTTTCAGTAGATATTTTTCAACGTGAATACAAATTTTGATTTGGATTTAGCTGTGAACTTGTTTCGAAATCGAAACTTAGTAATTCATCAAAGTATTGTTTATAAAATAATAAAAACATTTTCGTATTATTTTTTTCAAGTTAGAAAATTCTGTTTGATTGAACGTTTGATTTAATTTGGATTCTTTGATAATCAGTTTATTAATTATCTGTACTTTTTATTTTTCTATAAGATTATTGTAATTTTATCCTGTATATTTTTTCTTAAAAAATCGGAACATTTTTATTTATTTATCGATTTATAGTTACATTAATCAATCAACTGGAAAGTTCTTGCTAATAATGAAAATAATGTTTATTTGGAATGAAACCAATAAATTCACAATAATGTAAAATGCAAAAATCCCGGAAATCGATTATCAAGTCAGTTTTTTTGAATATGCTCAATTTTAACGCGACGAGCAGCAACGCGGCCGCTTTTTCCGTTTCAACATGTTTGAATTGATGTTTTACAATTATTCTAAGCGTATACTTCATACAATTTCATTTAATGCGC
>JAPYYW010000049.1:0-109407 GCA_030522545.1 Cremastinae sp. A BG-2022a | reverse complement strand
AGTTATGACGCCTTGAAGATTTTTGAAAAAATGGAAAGGGGTATACCTTAAAAAATTCGCAAAATTTTTCGAATTTTTTTTTATCGATTTTAAGACCTTGTTTGATCGGAAATTTCCCGTAGATAACGAAAATGCTACTTATTCGAGGCCAAATATAAGAATTCATATTGAAAAATTCGAAAAACTGATCGAAAAGTCAGTTTTTTCGATTTTTCCATATGAATTCTTGGATTGCGCCCCGAATAAGTAGCATTTTCGTTATCTACGGGAAATTTCCGATTGATAGAATTACCTTTAATGGGTTATTGGGCAATAAAGTTAAGAGTTTTAGGGTAGTTAAAAGTACGAGGACGAGTTTTCGTCGCGGGTTTTCCCAGTATAATAACGAGAATATAAATAGCAGGTATTAATAATAAAAATAAGAAGACTCGCAGCAAGAGAGCATCGAATGACTCCAGACGGCACTTGTAATCTCAATTTCTTTATACCTGTGCGTCAATGGAGCAAATTTAATAACTATTTGGAAAAATATTCCAACGTGTAGTTTTTTTTATATTCTACGTATTTATTTCATTCAAGGAAAATTACGTAACGGTGATAGTCGCATTGTAACAGAGAATAGTATGGACAATTTCATTTACTCACTTTTTATTTTATCCTTTGTTGTTCCCAAGTAGTTCCTGTAGTTCCTAAGTATCCTATGCAGCTCCTTCCAGTAATTAGATTTCTCAGGATTTCGTTGGAAATATTCAAGAAAATTTGATAACACATGCGTATAAACGCGTTTTGACCCTGAGTTGTTTTCGAGACACACGTATTTTCCCGGCACTGTTCACTGTTTACTGACCCACTAATCAGAATAACATATTTTGTGTGAATTATTCTCAGAATACTCGAACCCGAAACCGAACAGTAAAATCTGAGAACGATAATAAAACGCAATAAATTTTCATGTTAAAACACCCTCTGTGTTCGATCGACTAAATTCGGAAAAAAGGATGGAGCAGTAATTGCCGAAGTAGTCAGGAGAGATAGAAAATTTCTCAAATATCAACTAATCACCGTTCTCACCATATCTCCCTCCTTTTCTCCGATTTTTAATGACGAAATTTCGACTCGATTTCGGGTTCGAAGAGCGCTAATGAGTAACGTAATTAGGCAGTTTCAAATAAGTTTCAGTTTCAGCAATAATTTATTGTATACGAGAGAGTGAATACGTGTTCAGTGAATTAAATTAAGTTTTTTTTTAAATTAATGTGGCTTCCAAATAAAGACATTTCTCCATTACATACACAGAGGGTGTTTAATATAAAAAATTATTGAAGTTTATCGTAGTGAGATGATAGTTCGGGTATTTTCAGGATTATTTGCACAAAATAAGTGATCAAATTCTGATAATTTTTACAATTCATCAGAATATTTTTATAATTAATTGATCATACATCGTGACACTTTTTAACGCTTTTTGCACAGTATAGCTACCGTATAACGGCTTATAAAAAGAAAGTGATTTCGAGACCCAGTGTGATTTTTGAATCAACCCCTTCAAAAATTTCACAAAATTTATTTTTCGATTTTAAACGTCTATTAATTGGAAATTTACCGTAGATAACGAAAATGTTAATATACTTGTTATATTAAATGTTAGATACTTAATATAATGAAGTCTTCCTTTGATACCAATATGTATAGTTTTGAAGTATCATGCATACATGCATCTTACGTTTTTTTGCTCCGTTTTTAAATTAATTCATTATTTTTGCTTTGATTTTAAATTAATTCATTTTTCCCGTGATTTTCCTTTGACGATTCGAGTGGAGGGAGCACATCCTTGAATTTTGAAGGGAATAGTTGCGAGGAAACGAGACGAGAGCGGATAAATTCTACGGTGATTTACTTTCCCGTGGAATTCGCAGTGAGTGCGGTGAAGGAAGCGAGAATAAGACGAAGGAGGTGGATGAGGAACGAAAGAAAAAAAAATGGAATTCCTGTACGAGTCGCCATCGTCGTCTCGTGTAATCTTCCCATTTTGACCAAAGACCAATTTACTCGGAGCGCAGCAATTCGAGCAGCCGAGCGTGTGTTTGTTTGAGTTTCGAGAGACTCTCGCTGGATTTACTATGTATTCTCTCTCGCTCTCGCGGAACAAGTGGCTCGTCCCGGTGTAGAAAAATCCACTGAGAACGTTTTCGAAGCTCGGTGTGTACGCAACGAGAGTGCGTGTAAGCTTTGCCTGAGAAACGTTCGGGAACAAAGGCTACGGAGCAGAAAAAATAAATAATAAATAAACATAAAAATAAGCAGACGGTCGTTATTCTCGCGCTTCCGACTGGGAGCAAACAGCCCGGAAAGAGAATCGAAAAACGAGAAAAAGATGGACGGTGTTATAAAATGTTCATAAAGATTGGAAAATTTGTATCGACGAGAGAGAGAGAGAGAGAGAGAGAGAGAGAGAAAGGAAAACGAGTGGGCAATTTTTCAAAAAATTAGAAGGAAGAGCTTCTGTTGTTTATTATATTTCAGGACACTATTTTTCCAGCGATCCGAGCAGCTCGGCGGCGAAACTATCCGTATCCAACGAGCGCACCGCGAGAGAGAGAGAGAGAGGAGAGGCTGCAACGAGAGTAGAGCCCGAGATGGTGCAGCGACTAGAATAATTCCCTGTAAGTGGATAATGCAAGGAACACGATGCTCCCAGCCTACGCAATATTCCTGAATAAGATCCAGCAGCGAGGAATCGTTCGGGCTCGTTTTCTCCGAAGTCCAGATGATGCCTCGCGGGTAGAGCGAAAAAAAAAAGAAGTCGCATTTTCACCCGATTTTTTTCGCTCGAATTACTCGGCGACGATGAATCGTCATCGCGAGCTCGCAGGAAAGCCAATGGACTTTTCCCACAGAGATCGTAATCGTTGAATATAGAAGATTCGACCGCAGAGAGCCAAGAGCGAGCACGAGAATGCGAATACGATGAGTCTCGAGGCAGAGAGAGAAAAAGACAGCGAGTGCAAAGACAGAACGAGAAAAAAAAGGAGTTGGAAAAAGCGAACGTATAAATAGTGCATGCTCGATGGAAAGACACTCGCGAGCGAGAAAACACACACACACACACTCACGCTCACGAAGGTAACTGTTAGACTCACCTTCCGAAGCTTGAAGTTTGTCACGAGCGATTATATTAGAATTCGAGATCGCGAGGGACCGATAAATCCGGAGCGTGAGAGAGAGACGCTCCTTTCCGCTTTTTTTTTCTCTCCATCTTCCCTTATTTTTCCCATCTCGGAATATCTCTCGTATAGCGCGCGGCGCGAATGAATGTGTCTCCTTTTGAATTCTGCGCGCGCTCCCCGCGCGGCGACGTCGTTCAAAGTCGGAGATAAAGCACCGCGAGAATGCCGCGGACTCTGCGATAACCGCGAGAAAAATTAATTTACGCCGCAACGATGGGAGCAAGGGGATTTTCTCTCTCTCTCTCGCTCTCTCTCTCTGTCTCTCTCTCTATTGTTCTCGATGAATAAAAAAATGATTGTTGAGAGTTTTTATCGGTTTTTAGGGACGATAAATAATCGAGGCTCGTCGACGTACACGCGTGAAATGTGTGTTACGACCCGGTGAGAGGGTTAATGGCGATCGAACGGCGAAAAGCGTTGTCGAACCGAGGTCGGCACGAGCCCGTCAATCATCTCCGTATTTCGCATGTAATACCCATAATTCACGTATTCGGACATTACGACAGAGTTGAGAGTGTATTTACGAGTATATATATCGATGAGTCAAAAGTCGTGGGGGGGGGGAGAAAAAAAATAAAAAGGGAATCCCGATATGGCAGCTACGTTCATTTTTTTCGGTCTGTCCCAACTTTTTCGCCATATATTCCGCGGATTTACGTGTACGTTTTATACGTCGTCTCGCGGTACACCAATTATCTTCGCCGGAGAATAACGTGCTAAGAGCCAAAGAAATCGCGCACCCGGAGCTTCATCCGAGAAAAAGGAAAGAGAGCGGGAGAGCGCTCGCTTTTTTTCCCCGCTGTCTTACTTTTATGAAAGCCGCTCGTAATTTACGGAGGAGCGAGATCCGCGGCGGGAAAAGTGCGAAATATGGGATGGAAAAAATGTAGGAAGCAAGAAATAAGAGAGGGAGAGAGGGGAACAAAAAGATTTGTGGAGTTTTAAGGGCGTTCGGATCGTTACGTATGGACGTGTTCGCGTCTCAAAGATTCCGACCCTTTCGAGCCTCTCTACATTTTACCGGTAAATTTTATAGTCAAGAGAGAAAGAGAGACAGTGTGTACGCCCGGTTGCATGGATGCGCGTGAAACGAATCATCGCAGAAGCAAAAGCCAAGAGAGCCGCCTCTTTCTCGCGCGCTCGCTCGACCAACTTTTGTTTCCCTCCTCGCTTTTATTTCTTACTCATACTTTGATGGCTATTCCAGTAACGGCTAATGTCCGGTATAACGCGAAACTTCTCATTTTTTTCATTCCCGCCCTCGGTGCTCGCGCGCCTTTTCCTCCTCGCTCACTCGTTAATTCCCATTTGCCGTCGCTCTCGCCTTCCCCGGCTCTTCCTCTCCTTATTTTTTTCCTTTTTTTTTTCAAGCATCGATTACGATTGCCTTTACGATTGTTATTCGACAGTTTTTGCCCTCGTAAAAACATCCCAGGCTATACATTTATTTTTCTCTCTTGCGCGCAAACTCCCGGGGTGAAAAAGGACTCGCCGCCGCCGCCGCGCTCTCCGAAGGCCGATATTCAAGATCCTTGTACCAAATATAGTTCGCTAATATCTCAATTTCATTCCAGATTCGAGTGCGCGTTACCGCTGATTTTCTTTATTTTCGTTTCGACGCTAAGGATGGGAAGAAAAAATACGTTGTCCGGGTCAGGGCGACGGAATTTCGGGGACCGATGAGGTCAAGCGCGAGAAAAGCCAAAATATTTTTTGGAGAACATTGTCTGGAAAAACTCTGCGAGAGCGTGGGAGCCGAATATATTTTCTATCGCTTTTAACTCTTCGCTCGCTCTGCTTTTTATGACTCGAAATATCGCGATAGTTGTTCAACAATTTCGCAGGCATCCGCGTGAGAAGAGACGCAGGGAGGATAAAAAATCCCGTAGAAAAATAGGATCGCAGGGCGGTGGTAAAAATGCCGAGGATTGAGTTCCGGGGCGACATTGACGACCCGGAGGCGATTTTGCGGGAAAAGCGTTTTATTCTCTTCTCTACTTACTTTTCATCCAAAATATTATACCCAGAGCGAATAAACGAGGAAGAGCCGGTCGGACGGAGAGAGTCGAAGTGATCAGCGATTTTCCCCGTACCTCGCGAGCCGATGGGAAAGAAGAGAGAAGCGATTTTCACACGAATATTCAAGCGCGAAAACACACAGAGCTACCCTTTGCATACACGATCTTACGATCTTATAGCCAGAGAGGAAGATACACAAATAAACGAGATACCTGGCAGAAATTTTCTTAAGAAAAAATCACACTCAAGGCTTAAAAATCCCAGCGTGCCTCGTATATTGCCTGGAAATTTACCAAGTGTATTAAAAAAACAAAATTGAAAAGCAAAGCGAAGTGAAATTTTCTCGAGTCTCTTCCCATCTGTAGATTCCTCGAGAATTTTCCTTCCGGTGTCGTCGCGTCGAAAAAAAATCGTGCGCGCCGTGATTTTCGAGCCTTTTCGATCATCATCTCCGTTCGACTTCTCGCGCGGCGACGGGCATAAAATTTCCATGCTCGCACATTTACAAATATACGCGAGGAATGAGACGCGATTGCGACGTAGCACGCACACACACCTGCCGCTTTTTAGTACACACGGACGTGAATTTACGGGAACGCAGACAAGCGAGCGTTATACTGGTTTGCGGCGCGCAACAACGCGAGAGATCCCATGAAGATTTATGTCTCTGCGTGAGTTTTGAGCGAATATATCTCCGTGTGCGTTATTTTTTCGCGCGTGTGTTGTCTTCGCGTTTGTCTCGGAGCTTTACCTTTCGCCTCCCTCCCTCGTCGCGCAGAGCCTCCCCCGTCCCTCAGCTCTCGGACCGGAGGAGCGCACACACTTTTCTGTTATGAGGGAAGGATCATACGATATTCCAGTCAGTTAGCCGGGTGAACAACGGCCATAGGCCACCACGACACGAATAACAATAAAGTCTCTCGCGTTCCCGGGCAATCGTTTCGAGAACTGGGTAATTGCCAGCTCGACAGTCATATCTCGACGCTTTTGCGAAAAAAAGGAAAAAAATTGCGAAAAGGAGGAAACGAAATTATAACGACGAAAATATAGATCACGTTTCGTTCGATTTTTCATATACTTCGAGTTTTAACGTTCGCGAGATAAGATCCGATTGTTGGATAGAGGAAATAATTATTCACGCGTGAAACTTTTTGTTTTTTTGATTCGTTTGGAAATTTAGAACGCCTCTCGATCAAAATCGATCGCTGCTCGAGGCTTCAATCGTTGCGGCGCATATAAATTCATTCCGGTAAAGAGCAATTAGCCTCGTTATTCCGAGAGAGAAAGAAAAGGAAGATTGAGAGAGAGAGAGAGAGAGAGAGAGCGAGGAACGATTCTAATGTATATTCCAGACATCGACTACCGGATACGATTTACTCATCGTCATCGTAACGGATCGCATCGAGGATTGAGAATCTAATCTGTGACACATATATGTACGATTGTAGAAATAGCTGTCGCAATTATGTACCTGTATACGTGTCCTTACGAACTTAAGCGACGTCTCACTCTTGCGATTAAAAAAGAAAAAAAAATTACGAGAGACCGGTAGTAATCAATTAACGATTCTCCGGTGTCGTTCGGCCGATCGGAGTTATTATAGAATAGCGACGAGCATGACGAAAGGGAGATAAGAGCCCGGATTGGCACGTACCGAGCCGATCGCAGTGGTTCCTCATCGCCAATCGATTTAATCATTTCTCCCTCTGTCATTCTCCCGCGATCGTCCTTTCTCTCTCTCTCCCCCCGGCGCGAAAGAATGGAATTTTTTTCCTCGCCGCCCCCGTCCCTCCTCTCCCTTTATTCTTTTGTGTATCTCGCTCTCGCTGGAATAGCAATGAGAAGATATTCTGTCGATTCATTAAGCATGCGAAGATGCACGAATCGAGCCGGATAAATGTGTAAGAGAGAGAAAAAATAAATGAATTCATCGTCGCTCGTGTACCGAAACGCTCTCTCTTATATACAATTTTCGGATTGCGTTTATTCGTGAATCAATGATGTTTCTGTCGTTCATCAGGCAACCTTCGGATTTTTCGCCGAGGCAGATTCGTCCCGGAGATCGGCCGGGGAAGCCGGTAATTCGTTCGATCGGGAGTTTGGCGCGAATGATAACTTGATCGAAGGGAAGGGGGGACTCGACTCCGTGGCGCGTTCATCCTTTGGTATGAGATAGAGATGAGAGGAAGGAAAGGTGCTCGTTATACGGTAGCGAGAACTGATGTGGGCAGTAACCGCGACCTCTTCTACACCGCAACTCGAAAGAGCACGCAGCGGAGCGCCCGCGAAGCGAAGAAGACGAATAAGAAGGAGGAGAAGGAGCGAGCGAGCGGGCATCGCTCGCGCGAGCATCACCGAGCACTAATGATCCCGTGGCATGGTTTCTCGGGAATGAGCCCGCCGGATACTTCGTCACTCTCTCTCTCTCTCTCTCTCGAGATTCTCGCAACTTGTGATACGGCCAGTTGTATACACAGAGAGCGAGCAACCAGGACGAGAGTTATTCTCTCGTGCTGCACTCGGAGAGGCCCCGCGTCATTAATAATCCAACACACGACGCTACGAAAGAGCGCTAGGTGTCCCGACGAGAAAAATTCGGAGGGAAAAAATCGTTCGCGTATATATATAGACGAGATAGTGAAGGACGAGGCCTCTCTCGTCCCTCTCATCAGGAAAATTGATTAGTCAACGCTTTCACGCTCGTTAACTCCGATGATCGTCCGGGAAAAATCTGCTTCCGTGATATTTCTCGCTTCGAACCCGCCGCATCGGACTTTTCGTTTCTGAAATATTTTCGCCCTGGAACTATACGTCTTTCAAACTTTTTTTTTCTCACGAAACATTTCTTTTCTCTTCAACTTATTTTCCACATTATAAATCTATGTTAAAATAATTACACGAGCTAAAAAAGCATAAATATATAATTTTGTACAATATTTTTAGATATGAGACGAACGATAGAACGAAATATTAAAAAAGAAAAAGGTAAAAAATTATTTTAATAATTAATCGAGTCATAAAAGTAAATGAAGGAATCGAAGAAATAAATTTTCATAGATTAATTACATAAATATTTTACTATACCTTCAAATACGACGTGAACGATAAAACAAAAAATTTAAAAAAGTGAAAAATCATATTTACAAACAAAGTAATCGAAGAAATAAATCTGCAATAATAAATACTATAAAAAAATTTAAATATACATAACATGAATTCCTTCATTTTTCGTAAAAAATAAAAAAAAATGATTCAAACCGAAACAATCTCAAAATTCCCATTTTTTTAAATCGTACACCAAACGCATGAGTATGAAAAAATCGTGTTGGAGTGAAAAATGCGTAAACGTATAAATATCTAAACTGAGCCCGAAGTGAAGATATTTTTCATTAAAAAATGTGTATATATATATCCGTTTGGCAGGGATGAAAAATAGTGGACGATAAAACGCGGGGCCGGAGGCTGACGTCCGGTATACGATGAGGAAAGATTCAGGGGAGGCTTCGGTCCCTTTGGTAGGACTTGAGCAAGAATATACACGTTGTAGTCGGGGCTAATATGTGCTGGTGGAAGCAGCGGTAGCGGTCGAGGTGTTCGTTCGCGAGGTAGGTTGGGACCGGGGGTCTCGTCGTCCTCGTCGTCGTCCTCGTCGTGCAGGCGTTAGGGATCTGATGACGCTAATGACGAAGCCATGTGTCCGCCTATTGACGCTAACTGGACCGACCACGGGGAGGGCTCGAGGAACGAGCGAGCGAGAAATAAGAGAGACACCGATGAGAGGGACGAAGAAACGCAAAGTGTTCGCGGTATTCGAGCGGAGCTCATCCTCGGCGAGTATAACAAACTCCTCGAGCGGGAGAGTCGAGAGTAGGAGAGAGGAAGCGAGACACGAGGGGGGAGGGGGAAGAGATGATGCACAGAAATCGTACGAAGGTAAGATCGAGAGACCGGTGCGCGCCAAGATGATTTACCTCACAGCTAACAATATCCCTTCTTAAAGCTCCACACGGATTTATTGGTTCTTCGTTCTGCGGACGAGAGGGGGCGGACGGAGGGGAAAACGGGCGAGAAGAGAGTTTTCTGCATCTCTCTCTCTCTCTCTTTCGTTTCTCTCCGTCCTCGTCTCTTTTTCTATATGGCGGAGCGGAGATGAGAGGAGGAAGAAGTGTGGAGAAAGAGCCCCGGGCATCAAGCCGGCACCTCATTACCGGATAATTTACTACGCGAGTAATTAACTGGGCACACAGAGAGGCGACCAGGCTTTGAGAGCTCGCAGTGTGCCCGTCTTCGCGGTTAGACGTCGACGCGGGAGAGGGATATCTCGCCTCGTACATGCGCCCGAGCAATATCGCGTGTTTACTCTCTCGGCTATGGCCCTCTCGTATATAAAGTCTTGTATATTAAAAGGTGCTGCGAATCGAGCAAGGGCGAGAGAGAGAGAGAGAGAGACGAAAGTCCGTGGCAGCCAAGTACCTCCTGGCCAATATATTACACCGAGCGCTCGGACCTCTTCGCCTCATTCTCCTCAAATCGATTCATTTGCCCGTTAAAAAGCGTCCGGGCGAGAATCTTGCCCGGAGGGGAGACTCGGGATAGAAACTGGAACACCGGGAAATTTTCATTTCGTTTTCTCTCCGCTTGTTATTCTCTCGCGACGCGTTAGAATTTTCATTTAGTTATTCTCACGGGCGTATGCGCGTTGCCGATCGGATCGAGGCATCGTGAATGCCAATCGAACGTACCCGGAAAACGGCGAGTTTCCGCGAAACCGCTGGAAACGGCGATCGGGGACACGGCTCTTCCCACATTCGCGCGTTCCTGATATTTTTTCGAATAAAATTTTCCACCGTGTGAGAACGGGGAAACGGGGAGCGTCCGAGTCCGGATCCTGGACGTCCGTGTATTTTGTACGACCAATGAGAAATTTGCTGGCCACGGCACTCGACAAAAGATTCACAGGTAAAGAGAGAAAGAGAGAGAGTCGTGTTGGCTCGATTAGAAAGAAAATAGACAAATAAAAGTGGATCGGGGGCCGGAGACGGGGAAACTTGTGAATCCGCGTTGACTCAGCGTTAAAAAAGAAGCAAAGGGTCTCGGTTACAGGTGAAGAACGCTGTAGGTAACCGAGAGGTTGAATGAGAGGGCGCACGAAAGATGAGAAGATAGAGAAGCAAAGGCTAAACTAAATAATAACCCTCCTCTCATCCCGCGCGGGCGTTCGCGACGAGAGAGCGAGGCGACCCCCACCAGGATCTCCGCGAGGGACCACCCGGTCTAAAAATGCCCTTACTGGCGAGGGAACGCGGCTCCGGGGTGCCGGAGACGAGGGAGCGACTCTGGCAGGTCGCTTCTTCCTCTCGTTCGGGGCACACGTGTGTACGAGGCCAGGTGAGAGAGAGCAAACACTTTCGACATTTGAAATGGTAATGCTCGGTTCTTGATCGATGATAATAACGATTCCAGGAGTGCATTCGTGTCGGGCGACCCGGACCGATCAGCGCTCGATACGAATTGCTCGCGAGACGAACGGGAAAACTCTTCGTCGCTGATTTTCTTTTTTTTTCCTTTTTTTTGGGCACACGAGAGGGAAAGACGAGCTGGAAAAATGTTTCGTTATGGAAGAATAAAACGCACCGGGCGAGTCTGAGGCTGACTCGAGGCGGGGGTTAATTACTCCCTTCGGATTCTCAGGAAGATTGGCTCTCCGGGATTCATTCCGGTCGTCACCCACACCTGCGAGACTCCGGAGAGAGGCTCCCGGCGCATTATGCATTCGGCCCGGAGGAGAGAGTGTTGCTCCGAGAGGTGCCTCGCTTATGAAGGGATCTGATTGAGTTCTGAGTATATGGCGTCTGGTTCCATTCGGACTGCTAATTAAACGCACCACCTCGCGAGGCTCCGCACCGGAGAGACGTTTCAACACGCCTGCATCGAGCTCTTTTTATTTTCTCTCGCATAAGAAAAAGAGAACGATATCCTGAATCCTTCTGGCATTTATCCAACACCGCAACGACAGGATCTTCCCTTATATTTTTATTTTTATTTATTTATCCCCCTTTTCTCTCGTCTGCCGGCTCTTATTTATTTTTCAATCTCTGCTTCCTCGCTCTCAGCTGCCCTCTCGAGTCTTCATTCGATCATCAACGGGGCCTCGTTTAATTTCCACGGGGCAAGGACAAGTCCTGTTGAAAATTCCGCTCCGCCGGGAGTCGGATCCTGATAAAACCGCGAGAATTTCTCGCGGTGGGGTCCCCACTCCGGTCGGGCTTCTCTCATTGTTTTATTCATGCGATGCGCGCCCCGCTAGTCTTGTCCGCGTATGTTGCGAACGGTTACATGCGTCTCGGCGCTCTTTTAGCACACGTACGACGGGGAAAGCGCACACGTTCGCGAGACATGCCGGAAGATCGGTGGCCAATGAGAGCCCCGGACTCGCTTCTGGAGGTGGTCTCCGCGAATGACTCCGATCGTACGATGAGGCCAATGAGGATCCGCTGATCCGTATCGCGAAATAGCGTACACAACGAGCCGAGATTGCATGTACGTCCCGTGCCCGCTTTTACACGAGCTCTGCTGGCTTGTCTTACCTCCCGGCACTCGTTCCCACATACTTCTCAAACGATCGACGTCTCTCATTTACAAACGCGCCGATTCCAAAGTCCGACGAGATATAAGTCATCGATTTATCTTTCTAATTCCCATCCCAGAAGAATCCGACTGAAAAGCCTGAAATCAAGTTCACTATTGTAGGACATTTTATCTTTTGAATACTTTTTTCATTCTTCGAGATGTAGATGGAGAGAGTTTTATTCGAAAAATTGACGTTTTTGTCGCAACGTGAGAACAGATTTGACATTTCGAGAATTTTTAATTTAAAATATAACAATTTTGCCTTTTTTCTTACAAAATATATATAATGCAATTTAAAAAAATTCTTTATATAACGTTTTTTTTCTGGTTTTAGAGAAATTTAGGTGTACCATGGTTCCATAAAGAAATTAAAATGTTTGCCATGGTGAAGTTTATTAATTAATTTTGTGCTTTACAAAAAATTGCTAGAAAATATAATAGAATTTAAGAAAATTGAATAATTATTTACTATCTATACTTGCTCTTTAAAAAAAAAGTCTATACTATAACTTTTTTAATAATACATGTAACATTGATATTGGGTAGCACATGTTTTGGCAAAAATTTGAAAATTTTTATATTTAAGTAATAGATCCTTGAATTAATTATGCTTCTCCTCAAATCAAGATACCCTCGAGAACCGATTTCCTTAATGATATTCGAATTATAGGTCATAAAATCATGTTTTGGTTTGTCAAGCTGAAACTCAGGTACCTAATACTTCGAAAAATTAGCAAGTAACACCGTTTTACTTTTCTTACCAAATTCATCAGCATTTTTATTATTTTACACCATTTCCTTTTACCACTCGCACAATTTGGCTAACACCGCAAAATTTTGTACAGTGAATATTTAAAAAACCAAAATTTTTCCGAAATTTTATTATATACTGTAAAAATCATCGGACAAACTTTTATTCTATACGAAAAAACGTCAAAAGAAGAGCTTTGGCACGCTCACATTAAATTCTCTCGTCAATCTCGATCGGCCTTCTGTTCTCGAGCGTCATCTCGCCCTTCATCCCGTTCATTATTCTCTCGCGTACACCGTATATTTAACGCGGTTCGTAAGAATAAAAATTGAAAAAAAAAAATGTCGATCGAAATCGCGCGGTCGAAAAATATATACGCGTCCACCGAGTTGCACCCGCAGCGATGAAATTGTATAAAAAACGTTGTGTAGTTCATACTTCATAGCGGAATGAATATATATAAGTACATACGTTGATGAAGGAGCGACAGTTGGCGGATAATCGCGAGGGTGCGGAGAGAAGCGCGCGCGCACACACGTAAGCATTAATCCCCGTTGCGCGCGCGCGCACACACACCCGCGTATAATTAGCGTAATAAGCAGTTTTTTTCTTTTCTCTTCAGGGCTCGTTTCTCGAGGCGGAGCAGCTCGTACGAACGAGAGCATCGGCCCGAAAAAAAAGCGAACGGGAATATAGAGAGAAAGAACGAATGTCCGTGAGCAAAAGCACCAACACCGGGAATTTATATAAAAGCCTCCCGGAGTAAACGAAAACAAAGCGTGACCGATCTCCCTCTCGTAAACGCTCACTCTAATTTTTACTCGGCTCGATCGACGACAAAGCGGGTAAGTTTGAATCAAAAGCATCGAATTATATTAAAATTTCATTCGTACAATATCTTATATTTAATTTCTTATATCTATTAAATTGTTTATTACCTTTTACCTAGTGTATACCATAAAAATTGTAAAAAAGTCGCATATGATTAATTGAAATTAAAAAATTAAAATACCCAGAGAGCGAAACAAATTTTTTTAAATTTCTATCTGGCTGCTCTTTTTATTTTTGCGTTATTTAAACATCAGACGAAATCCAGCAATTGTAAAAATTTTGGAAATTCGTAATTAGAATTGAATCAAATTAGGATAAAATCATTTATATTGAGAACAAAAAATTGTTGACATCGAGAAAATGCTCTAATAATTAATTTACCCTGGCATTATAATTCTGACGAGAAAAAAATAGTAGAGAATTCAATAATGAATGAAGAAATGAAAGAATTGGAAGTTGAAAGGCCCGTAAATAGGTGCGTGCACGTTTTAGGAACATTTATAGTCGAGCAGACGCGTTGGAAGAAAAGGGAGACTTTTTTTGGAGCTTTTTGGCGTGTGTGTTCTCCAGCGTCATCCTCCCTCGACCGTTCTCGCGTTCCATTGAGCGGGTTGCAAAGTCCACGCGCGTATTCTCTCAAGTAGCCTCTCTCCCTTGGCTCTCGAAATCAGAAAAGGGCGAACCCTTTTTCGTTTCGGTGCTCGCGCGCATTTTTCCAGGCGCTCTTTTTTCGCCCGTACGCGCTTGTTCTCCGTGTCTTTGGCTGCTCTCCCGTTTTTGTCTCTCGCGATCTACCCCTCACTCGGCGATCGGTAAGCATATGCGCGGGGCGCGGACGCGCGCGCCAAGTACCGAAGAGCGCCGACAAAGCTGCGGGGGCACCCGGACCTCGAAACATGCATATGCGCCCGAATAATCGACGGAGAAAAAACGTGACAATGGGAAGAGGCTGGAACGGCTTCTTTCATTCTCCGGGCACGTCAATGAAGGAAACGAATTAATTATGGGTACGCGACCCCTCATTAAACCAGAGCCCTTCCTTATATTATTCCTTTTTTTTCTTTTTTTACTCGCTCTCTGTCTCTATATATTTATTTTTTCAAAATATTCAGCTCCAGTTCTCATTGTCCCGAGCGTGTAGGCAGCAGCAAAACGAATTTCGGTTTCTCTCCGTTTTTTTATCCACGTCGTGTCTACTCGCGTGTGGGCGATCGAAACTTTTCTCGATGCGATAACTGATAAGCGTTAAAAATCGATGATTCCGGAGGCAACAAACGTATTTCCTCGCGGGATCCCGCGCATTATCCTCACCGTTGCCGCAGCCTACCATCATCGAGTCCTCTCGTCCGTGGTAACATTAAACGTAACGAGAGGGCGATCCCTGCCAACCTGGAGGCTGGAAAAAAAACGCGAGATTCGAAGGGCACCGGGCAAGAATATGATCTCCTGGTATCTCCGAGCGTTATGACAGTCTTTCCTATAACCACCAATCCTGATACCAATAATTCCCGTACTCTCGACACGCTTCGCCCAGGCGACATGCGATATACTCTCATAAATACTTATTCCACATCCACTGACGTACTCTTCTCGATTTTTATCAGAATCTCTTCCTTATCGTCCCATCATCATTGCCTTGGTTAATCTCCCTTTACAGGGTATACGGAATTTAAAAAATTTCTAACAAAAATGATAACGAATACCCATCTTTTGTTTTTACTTGAAATTACTTTGAAATTAATCTTCAAAAGAATTTTTTTCTCGTTGAAAAATTTGGTTCGTTTGTCATTCTACGAATTTTTTTGTATATTACTCGATATTTTTTTTAAAGGAACTTTTATTTTCAGGATGACAAATTTTATCGATTCGCCCATTTATTACTGGGCGAATTGCTTCTTTTTCTCGAGGCTCCTCGAAAAAATGGGGAAAAATTTTTCGAAGCCCCCGTATTTTTTCTGAAGATTTGGGAAAAGTTGTCTTATTAAGACTCTTGGGAGTTTTCGTATCTTTATGGATTTGTGGAGGATAAGGGAGGGGAAAGAGCGGGATATATACACAGGGTGGTGGAACGATGTAATTAAGGAAATGCCGTGGTCAGTGAAACTTTGCTAATAACCCATACTGCCGTTACTAATACTATTTCTCGAGTAGGCGAGCACACACGATTCTCGCCTCTCGCGCTCCCCCTTTCCGACGTTGCGTACGCGTTTCTCGCGTTCCTCAACTTTGTTAACTCGTAAGCTTTCGCACACACCGTAGCGATGATGCGAAGAAGAAAAGAAAGATAACGGTGCTTGTGATCCTCGCGCTTTCGTGCCTCCGCGTTTCCCCTTCCGAAATTCAAGAGGGCACGAGATATATACACACTCTCCAGAGAGAGAGAGAAAATTGCCGATAAAATTAGACTCTCTTTTCTCCACGCTGAACTTTTTTGTGATTAGATCAAACGAGAGGAACTGGAAGAAAAAAGTCAGCCGGGACACAACGAAATTAATCGTCAAGAATCAATTTTGACGATTCACCGAAAAATTTTGTTTATTTTTGTTTTCAGAATTTCAAAGAGAAAATATTTTGTAGAAGTATTCGATTTACTTGCATGTAAGAATTTCTGATATTCCAGAGAAAGAATTTTTAAATGATTCATCGATGTGGTATTTCAGGTATTAAGATAGTTCAATCAATTCTTTGGAGCCTATATAGTAAGTAATTATTGAAAAAAAGCACAGGTTTTATTTTATTATCATATTAAAAAAATCATACTATTGATTTTGTAAAGATAATTTTGATGATTTTTTTAAATTTTCATTAATTATATTTCATCGACAAAAACTTGTTTCTCTAGATTCTGTCATCGGTACAAATATTGAGTGAATGTTTAAAGTTTTTTTTCTGAACGAAGCATAAATCTCGATTGTCAGTTGATTGGCTGATGGGTGCGATTGCTCCCAAGAAAGAGAGGCAGCGAATATTCAAATTCTCAGCTCGCGAGAGGCAGAGAGAAGTATTTAATTTTAATCGTACATAATCCGAGGCAAGATTGAGAATGACTTTGTATTTTTTCGAAGAGTTCTAAATTTATTATCGATCTCTGCAGATGAGTTTCCAGAGTTATTTCGATCTGTGATCATCAGGCCTGACGTTTCGTGGCTCTCGCCCTCTCCTCCCCGATTCTCTCTCTCTCTCATCTTTTTATCTCTCCCGCCGTATATATCCCGCGTACACTTTCATCGAGGCATTATACAAATAGATGCAAAAATACGTGAGATTTTTTTACGAGCGAGGTGAGCCTAAGATCATTATGAGTCGAAGAATGATGAGATAAAAATGGGGAATAAAAGCGACGAGAGTTGCGGGCTCCGGGGCTCCGCTCGAGTCTCTCCGGCTCTCGCTCCGCTCACAAACCCGAGACGATCGATATCCAATAATAACAACAACAATATAATGGGAAATGATCGCAAACCGCAAGGGCACGTGATCCAATGACCATGCCCGGGAGGCGATGCCTCATTATTTCGATTTCCACCCAGCGAAACTCTCGCGGAGGAGCGGCAATGGGCGAGAGAGAGCGCTCCAGCGATCCGCAAGCTTCTCTCCGAGTCCCTGATAGATCTTCAACCAGAAACGAAATCAGAAATTCATCTCTCTCCTCTCCCGCCTCCCCGACGTTTATTACATTTTCCTCCTCGCCCCTTTCTCTCCTCGTTACGCGCATATATTTATATTACTTTTATCAATTTATCCGCGCGAGACAATTTCGTTGGCAACTTTTAAGGTAGTTCGATATCAAAAACCGTTTATTTAAGAAATCTTTGAAAAAATTATACGTTTTGCCGAGAAAGAAAAAAAAACTGAATGAAAAATAAGTTTAGATTCTAAGATATTTGAAATTAAAGCTTTTTGAGCAAATTCCCCATCAAAAAGTCATTAAAAAATTATCTATATAAAAAAAACTTGAAAACGATATTTAAGAAAATTATTTAAAAACTTTTCAGTAATTATATATTGTCAGTATATGATATACCGTCTAGTTTTTGAGAAAAAATCATAGTAGTGGACATTTTCCATTATTTCGATTTTGGAAAAAATAATTTGCCATTCTCGAAGTTCAGTGCAATAAGTGAAGAAAATTCGATAGAAATAGTATAATTATTTCTTCTATGATTACTGATAATATTTTAAAAAATTCATAATATTTTATCTTTTTATGGACACTATTTTTTTCTGAATCGAGGAGCAGCCTTTTTTTATACGACACTTAGGTATCGAACTACCTTAAAAAATTTTATATACCTAATAAAGTTTGCTTGTAGTTAATTTGGCGGTAGCAAAATGAAAAAAATCGTGCCGATTAGAAATCTCTTTTTCTTTCCGATTTCTCGTGAAGAGCGCGGGACCGCGAGAGAGCGCGTCGTTTGATAAACTGCTCATAACGTTTTAACGAGAGGAGGATAGAGGGCGCGGAGTGTAATTTCATAATTTCGGTGCAGCGGGGTCGGTGCAAGCCCGGAAAGGGGGTAAGAGCGCGTTTTGGCTCTCGAGGGATATAATAGTTGGACGGTTATACGCTCGGCCATATCTCACTGGAGGAGGCTCTCTCGGCGTCCTCCTCGCTTTTTTTCCCTCATGGATTTTCTGCCTCTCCCGGCTGATGATCGTCTTCGCTGTACCTCGAGGGCTCTCCGGCTGTGCCGCGTTTACCAAAAAAAAAAAGAAAAAAAAGAAACGATTGCGTTCGAACGAGAACAAAAATCGAAGAGAGAGAGGAGAAAAGCAAAACGCGCGCGCACACTCGTCCTCACATTCGAGACGGAGAGCAGGAAGAGAGCGCGCACTTTCGAGGATGGAAAACAATGTGTCTCGATCGCTCTCGCTCTCTTTTTCCATCTTCGCATCTTTTCTCTCTCGCGTACTCCGGCCCTCCCACGCTACGAAGAAACAAGAGACGCTCTCGATGTGTGCGAGTCCGGAGATGCACGGACGCGCGCGCGCGCGTGTACACGTCCGGCGAGCCGGAGTAATTCCCCCAATTATAAAATTATTATCCTGCGGTTGGCACCCTCGGGCAACACGCCGCTGACCGGGGCATATCCTGCTTCCCTCCTCTCGCTCCCCCTTTCCCTGATCGCATTTCCTCCTATTCGTTCCTCGACATTTTTCAGACGTGAAAAATATCCGATCGCAACAATGGACGAGATCACTCCGATCGAACGCTCTCTCCGCATTTATTTTTTAATTTCATTTATGCACATCCTGTTCCGGATCATAAAACGTTTTTTTTTAAATGCTTACACTTCTCCCGACGTCGTAGCCTTTTTAACGGAGCTCCTTCGCGATCATTTGAAAGTTTATGGCAATCTTTTTCTGGCTCTATTCGCCCATTTACTTTTTTCTCGATGGGGCCGCATGGCAGGAGGGTAGAAAATAAAGTCTGAGAATGCGCCCAGGCCGAAAATGCCTTTCTTACACAACTCGTTCATAATCCTCGCGACGTCTGCCACTGACTTTAACAGAGCTCGCTGTCTCACGCATATACATATATTTATATATATAATACAACGATAAACACACAAGTATATTTGTAAGAGTATATCGGAACGTGACTCGGTTTTTTCTCCCGAGTATATATAATCGATCGTAGTTTCATAATTTCAATCTAATAAAATATTTTTTAATAAAAATATCGAACATATTAAGATAGTTCGTAGGAAAAATGGAAAATTAAACGGAAAATTAATTTTAGTATCAGGTACCTGAGCTGAAGCTTGGCATACCAAAATATCATATTATGACGCATTATTTGAATCGATCATTGAGCAAATCAGTCCTCGAGGACATTTTTCTTTTATCAGGTTTGAGGACAAGC
Organism: Cremastinae sp. A BG-2022a; assembly: GCA_030522545.1. Taxonomy (NCBI): domain Eukaryota; kingdom Metazoa; phylum Arthropoda; class Insecta; order Hymenoptera; family Ichneumonidae; species Cremastinae sp. A BG-2022a. Next base: position 90,086 of record JAPYYW010000049.1, on the reverse strand, counting down.
ATAATTATTTCAAGGAACTGCTATTTAAATATAAATATTTTTAAAACATTGCCAGAACACTTGCGACTCAATATCAACGTTACGTGTATTATGAAAAAAATTAGTATACAAATTTTTTTATTTAAAAAACAAGTCTAGATAGTAAATTACCGTACATCAGGGTAAATCTCAGCATTCAGAGATAGAGAAAAACAAAAAATAATTTACGAACTGTTAACATGGAATTTTTTACAAACAAAGTTGCATATAATTGATTTTTCAAACATAGTTCCATTTTTCATTTTTCATTTTTCTCTACTGTTTCTTTCTAACCAAATTAATATTATTATACTTGAATTAAAAATATATCTTTCAAGGTACAATAAGTTTTGAATACAAAAAAAAACGAATATATGGCAATAAATAAATAAAAATGATCGACGAGAAAAAAGAAATTGATCGAAGCTAAATTTTCGAGCACACCCCCGCGATCATCATCGCGAGAGAGAGAGGCGAAGTGCCAGGGGGCTCTCGAGGAAGATGCGCCGAAGAATGTGAGCGGGGAATAGAGAGAGAGAGAAGGAGAGAAATTCCCGTGCCCCGAAGGATGCAATTCAATGTATAGACACGTGGAAGCAAGAATTCGAAGATCCGTACGCGCCGATTACGATCTTCATTCGGACGTGTGTCGTGGCTCCGGGACCCGGCTATTTAGCCGCTAATTTCCGATCGATCAATAATTTCACTCGAAACATCGAGACTCATTTTTTTTTCTCCGATCCACCGCGAGGCGCGGGCTCTCTCGGCGATCACCCACACACATACGCGCGCGGTTCGAAAAAAAATAAAAACGAGTAACAAGAAAAAGTGGAGAATCACCTCGCGGAGAGAGTTCGAGACCCGTGGGCGGTCCTGATCCACTCGAGAGGAGAACGCGCTAACTAGACGCACAATGCCTCGCTATTAGACAGCGCCGTGAAGCCCCGAACCTCTTTTTCATTCCCGGGCGCGAATACAGCGCGAGGGCCGAGGAATATAAAGCAAAATTAAAAAAAGCGAGAGAGATTGACAGCAGGAGAGAGAGAGAGATGAAAAAAAACGTCTACGGCGAAAAACGAAGAAAAGAAAGAAGGCGAAATTTTCGTCCTTCGGGGAAGAAAGTTAACGGGGATGGAAGAAAAAGAAGGAAGAGCGGGCTGTTCGAGGGGTTGAGATTCCGAACGTCGATAACTAACACACGGCGTGTGATCACTGAAAAATGGCTGTCAAACATTCTTGTCCTTTTAAGTTGCGAGGACGAACCCCACCCACGAAATATCATTCACTCTCTCTTTCTCTCTCCCTCTCTCGCCTCAATGAGATCTCTTACAGGGACATTCGACACGAGGCGGGAGAAGGAGAGAAAGCGAGAAAGAAATAACGACTCGTGTTCTTCTCTCTGTTGTACCTGGCCTCCCTCTTTTTTCCCTTCTCCGTCTCTCTCCTTCACCGAAGGTGGCCACGCCAAGACTAATGGTCCACGGACGTGTCGGACCGGCCCTCAAGGGCCCTGGCACGCCAATTTCCGGCACCCCCGGTGCCACCAGCACGCATCCTCGCGGACGCGAACGCACGCGCGACCCGCTATATACCTTTATCATCGAGATAAAGAGAGACAAGATTTCTCTTTTTCTCATCCTCTCGGTACACTTACATCGATCTCCCAACGGGAACGAAATGATTTTTTAAATATTTCCGTCAATCGGCGTTCCGACAGCTGTCAATAATTTAACCATGCGTTCAAAAAGAAAATAAAAATAAAGTAACAGGAATAAAAAACGGTCCCATTGGAAAAGCAGCTAATCAAACGAGCGACCGTCCCTGTTGTTCGACTTCATTAAAATTCTCAATTCTCATATATGTGTCTTGAAAAATGTTCCTTCGTGACAGAGTGTGTGCTTCGAAAATTAAAAATGGCTGAGAGAGGGAGAGCCCGAATGCTAATCATTGTTTCCCTCTCGTATGTAAATGTGTGTGTATTTGTGTACGAAGACGCATTTATTCGTGGGATGCGGCGGAGAGAGGATGAGGTGGACAGAATTTCAAAAAGACAAACCAGGCATAGGAAGAGGGGCAGCAGCGTTCGGTAATAAAGATTATACGAGATAAGTATAACGTTCTTGTTTCTTCTGCTGTTCATCATCATCCTCCTCCTCCTCTCTCTCTCTCCGATCTCTTTCCTCGCTTTGTTTTCCTATTTATTTAGCTCTTTTTTTCCATCAAGTGACTGCACGTTTTCCCTCTCCCCTGTGACTTCACATTAAAAACATAATAGGCGCTATCTCTCGCGGAGCATGGGATATAGTTAGGGCTTGTCTATTTTCAAGACCTGCTCGACGGAGAAAATAAAGCGAGCGCGCACGGACGACTTTGTGTTATGAATGAGAGAATGATATACAGAGAATGAGGCATAATCTGATAACGAAGCAGAAACTCTTCTCGTTCCACACAAAAACGTTTCTACGTCAGCGTGTGCCCGTTCGTGAGAGACACGATGGAATAAAGAGAGAGGATCCGCGCGCTCGTGAGGCCTCGGCGATAAATAGAGAAACAAGGGATGCCAGCGAAGCAGACACTGCGTGAGAGAGAGAGAGATAGATTCAGGCGGATAGAGGATGAGTATGAAAATGCATTATGAACTCGACGCAGCGGAGTACACACTTGTCAAGATGGCGCATGGAATTAATTAAATTAAGCCGGAGAAAACGCGCCTCGCCTCTCAGCAGGAGTAATCTCTGTCTCTGTCTCTGTTCATCTCCCTCTCTCTCTCTCTTTTTTTTTTCAAGCGGGTCCAGCGACTTTCCAGCCGAGTCACCAAACGTCTCGAGCTTGAGATTCGAAAGCCTCGTTTCCTCGAGTTCGAAAGGACAGAGGTCGCAGGTCGCCCGAAATATTGTCATCCTCTCAATTACGATTTTTCAACCGGAGAACATTTTTTTATATACTCTTATGCAGAATATATCTGGGATGAAATAAATTATATTTGACATAAAATTCGTACAGAAAAGGGAAGAGATTGTTTATTCGTTATATACTATTTTTATTATATTGTTTTATGTTCTTGTATTTTTTTTCTTACTTCATATTTTATAGATTTTTTGAGATCGACACCTTCGGAGGCTATCATTGGCTATTTTTGCTACCAAAATTCGTACAGAAAAGGGAAGAGATTGTTTATTCGTTATATACTATTTTTATTATATTGTTTTATGTTCTTGTATTTTTTTTCTTACTTTATATTTTATAGATTTTTTGAGATCGACACCTTCGGAGGCTTTCGTTGGCTATTTTTGCTGCGGGATGAGAAAAGAATGAAGGCGAAAAAAGGCGATGAAGATCGAGAGAGGATGCAGCGAGAAGGGAGAAGGACGGGGATGGGCCGAGACGAAGGAATCCAGGCTTCGACATCGAGTGCAAGTCATTCCAGTCATCGGTTGCTCCGTAGGCATCCGCGTCCTCGCGATCCCCGCCAACGGACGAGCTCTGCATTCTCCTATGTGTAAAATACTTCGAAATCCATATACATAAAACAAATGTTTCATCTCCGCGTTCCTTATGCGCTCTTGCTCTCTGTTTTGACGTTCGTCCTCGCTCGGCCACGGTGTTCCTTCGATCCTGCATTCCCGACGAGAATAAAATTGAGAACGCCTCGCACACTCATCGACTTCTCTCGGAATTAAAAAAAATAGACCAAGTTATAAGATAAAGAGATTTTTAAATTACTTGTGGGGTGTGAAATCCCTTTTTTTTAATATACCGAGTATAATCATTTTTTTTGTTGATTTGTTAATCAATTAAAAAAACTTTCACAATCGAAAAATTATGAATATATTTTTACATTTATTTAAATTGCAGATAATTATTTTTAATATTGATGGAAATTGAATATTGTTGCTATAATGAAATTTTTAATTTGTACGCAGTGCAAAACAAAAATAGTATTTTCCATTATATGGCTTGATATTTTTTTTTCTAATATTAAAAAAATTTATAAAATTATTTGAAATATATTTTGCCATCCATATTCAATAAAGAAATAATCAACAAATATTTATTTCAAGTGCGTGAATACACAGCTTTCATAAAACGTATCATCAATTACAGAGTTTGATTGACAAGAACAGGGACAAGTTTTAATTTCCAGTGACAATAACGAACAATCAAAAGCAATAATTACCAAGCCGGAGCCTCTCATTGAAAACGAAATCTGGCAAAATGAAAAGGATATTCCTTTTTTTTTACGGCGCGAAGAGATGCAATATGTCAGAGGCTGTTTATGCGCGATGGTTAGCGAGGCGAGGAGCGTTTCTCGGCACCTCTGACTGAAGGAACGGAGACGTGAAGATCGAGAGGGAAAATAATGCGAGAGAAATAAAAAGAGAGAGAGAGATTGCACGCGCGCAAGGACCGTGCGAGAGAAAACGAGACTCAAAAAAATAGTGAGAAGAGCAGTCGTCACGGTCGTTCGCGAGGTGTTCGCTGAAAAATGAAGAAAACGATTTTTTTTGAGAAAAAAAATAAGAGAGAGAGAGAGAAAATGTGTGAAACGCGTGTAACCATCACGACTACGAGGAGAAGACTCGATGGCGTTACGAGCCACGTAGCCATGAGGCGCGTATCGTATATTTAACTATCAATATGTGTGCGTGCGCGTATAAAAGTATATATACCTGGGTAGTGGCGAGTCTCGTTGACACTTGGCCCCGCGGCCGCTAAATCGCTTTGGAGTTAAGCGGGTCCGAGAGCGCCTCTAAACGTCTCTCCCCCGCAGTGCTGGAGAATAACGTTGCGCTCGACAGAGAACATTCCTCTCTCTCTCTCGGTCCCGCGCCCTCTATATTTATATTTTCCGGGTGTATAATAATAATAATAGAATGCGAAATAAGAATAGCACGTGGGGTGTAAAGAGCGCGAAGGAAGGCCCCGGCATAAAGGATGCAAATAATGCTCGCGAGGTTGGCCATCAAAATCTAATTAACCGGCGAAAGAAACGACGTGCGAGTTCATGCCGAACACACCGAGCGGGACGGAGAATGGGAGAAACCGGCGAGGGAGTAAGCGAGGCGTGGAAATTAAAGGAAAAAAAGAAGAAAAACGGCCAGTGTGAGATTCGCGAAAAGGGAAGAAAGGGAGAAAAAAGAAAACACACATATTCGGCCGAGTCTCACCGGAGGTGGAGGATTCAACAGTTTCGAGGTGTCGGAAAGAGAACGAGAGGGAATGAATGAACGCTTTCTCTCTCTCTCTCTCAGTCTTCCGTTTGCCCGCGCGCATGTATATAAATATCCAGACGTCCCTCTCGTCCGTCTCTCGAGTACTTTTTCTACTCCCAGATTTCATTGTGTGTTTTCGATTCTACACGCAAGATAAAGAGTCCTCGAAATTTTTTCGTCTCCACCGAGATTTCTCGTTCGACGTCGAAGATCGCTCATCATTTTTCCATCGCGAGCAAAGAGTCGCGAGCATATAATTTCCCGGGGATATACGCGCCTCATCGAAAACTCGCGCCGAGCCGGACAAATCTTATTAACAGGGGGGGTCGAGCCGGAAAAAAGGAGGAGGCGGATGAAAAAAAGTAATGAGAGAAAATGCAAAACACGACAAGCGGGGAGGGGGAGCAAAACAGAGCTCGGATGTTGGCCGGTACGTGTGCACACGTACGCTCCGTAGCGCGCTTGTGACTCTGACGAGTTAATTGAACGCGTACCAAGCTCCGCTCGAGCTTTGATTTACAACTCACGCGTTTCGTGCTCGAGAAACGCGCGGGGGGGCTCTTGTTACGTATATTATATGCGAGAGCGAGAGAGCGAGGACTCGGGGCCGAGCAATGCGGCAGTAACACAGGAATCATCCCGGAGCACCCAGTAGAAACAGAAACAGAGAGAGAGAGAGGAAGCGCGCCCGGCGAGAAGACGGACGAGTGAGACTCTCCGGCGGTTCGATCCGAGCCCCCATGAATATTCAAGATATTTTCCCCCTCCCGCTGGCCCAATCTTGCCCCGGCCTTCGCCCCGCGCTCGAGTTTCGAGGAACGAGTCGCGAAATGTGTCCGAGTGCTGTATGGGCCCAAGGGCGATTATTTTAATTGGAATTACCCCGCGAACTGCACCCTGAGCTCGCGACAAGAGCGAATTTTGCATATACGCATCGAGGAACAGGAGTCCGTTTGCACCTTTGGTGATACTCGCGTGAGCGCGGATCGCAACGACGACGAGAACGTTTGTTTATTTTCCAATAAACAAACGAAATTCCTTCGACAGGAGGAATAATCTCCATCGGGCAAAAAGAGTGAAGATGGAGAGAGAGAGAGAGAGAGGGATGAGGGGGAGAGTAAAAAAGGGCCTTGTGTGGGTCGCGGGTTAAATGCCAATCGTCGACCGAGCATTGTGCCAGACGTGCCCGGGAGGCTAAAAGGGCCTCACACGGGATATGAGAGAGTTTCATGTCGAAACGAGCGCGCGGAGACGACTCATCTCGTGCGCGCCGAAGTTATTCTCTCGTTCCCTTTTTTCCTCACTCCCGAGTTATATTTATATAGAAAAATATATGTTCTCCTCTCCTTTTTCATCGTACCACCTTCGCTCGAGACTCGTCTCTATCTCGTTTTATTATTCAAAAAGGGAGAAAAAAAATGATTAAATAAAACGGGATGAGCGCAGGGGAGAGAAAATACGAGTCGGATGTTGGTTTATTAAAGCTATCGATTCGAGATCCTATCTCGACAGTCCGGATTAGTACGTAGCTCCGATTCTTACGCCTCGTCTCTCCTACGCTCGAGTTTCTTTACATTCGCTTTACAACGAGGCTCCATTATTGTTATCAATAACAAGGTTAACGTCTGATTTTTTATCGGACACAATTAACAAACGGGTTAGTTGGAAATTTAAAATTTAATTATACGATTTATTTTCGAATAATGACTTTGGGAAACGCTTTTGAATGGCTTTTTGTCCAAGCCAATGATAAAATCAGCATAAATACATTTTTATCTTCTTTTTTTCTCTCCTCCCGACGCGCTCGCTCCTCTCTCTGATACGCTTCGATCTTGCACGCCTGTCATTATGGTGTTAGGTAGACGAGGGCAAATACAAACGAACGAAACGAAGAATATACTCGGGCAGTCTCCACCCACGCGAGAAATATATTTATTCTTGATGCACCGAGAGAAAAAGGAGGACAGGATGAGCGAGGGACAGAGACAAGGACAAAATTTACGATGATGATCGTTGCATTTCTGATCGCTGTCCTCTTTCTCATTTTTTGGTCCTTCAAAGATCCGAGAATTAATCAGAAGAAACTTAATCCCCGCGATTCTTCGCTCCAGAATTCGTTCACAAGAGAAATCAAAATTATAGGAGACGAAAATGTTTCATGTCCTCTAAGGATGTTGTACAATCTCGTTCGAAAATTTTGTAATTCTGATTTCACGAAATTTTACTTCAATTGACAGATAAAAATTTATTTTAGAGAATTATCGAAATTAAGTTTTCATAATTTCCTATTTTTCACCCTAAAATACATTCCTAAAATAAATCACACTTAAAGATCAAAATGGAAAAAATATTCTCGTGATTTTAAATGTTCGAATCGAAATGTATGAAATTAACATTACAATTTATTGATCACTATCTTTTTTTTCAGAGCATCTGAAAATTCGCGACTCTTCACTCTGTAATTTTCATTAACCAAAGAAATTCAAAATTCGAGACAAAAAATGAGTAAAATAAGAGAGAAAAAAATTCCGTGTCCTCGAGTGCTCGGGGATCGAAGTACTTTTTGATGTCAACGACTCTCGGAGCGATCTCCTTTCGGGGGAACGAGGGCGAGAGAAAAGCCGCGGTAATTCGCGATTCGTGTCGGCTGTAACTCTCCCGGTCGCGAATTTTAGTTCCTCTTCGTCCTTTTTTTTCGCCACGATCCCACCTGGCTCTTAAACGCTGGATGCGTATGGACTTTTCGCCCGTGTGCGAATTGCACGCTCATTCGAAATACGTTCGATCTCTCTGCCGATTCTTTTCTCTCCCTCCACCGGAATTACAGTCGGATTTACATGCCGGGCCCTACGGACCTTCGGTAAATTTACAAGCTGAACTAAGAGTGCCCTTTCCTGTTATAACGATCGACGAGCATCCACTCGAGGAAAAAGAATCCGCAGGATATCCTCCCTCGAGTCGCGAAGATTCCTTAAAAAACAAAAAAAAATATTAACTAAAAATAATCGACTAAAAAATCGTCATTGAGAATTCTCCGACTCTGAGAAAAATCCGACCGTCCTGGTTTATTTCTTACTCTCGAAGCTTAAAATATTTCTCGGGGGACTCTTGAATATTTTTCAAGTGGGGTATACGTTAATTTCATTTCGAGACGACGCTTCTGAGTTCCTAATGGCCGCCCTGGAACGAGTTCCTGCACCCACGTGGCAAGACGAGGAAAGCGGAATATCGTAAAATGTATACGGAGATGGAGAAAAATGTTAATAAAAGGAGCGAGCTGGATGCTATCGAGAACACGATATACGAATGCGGGGGAACTCACCGGAATATCAGTCCGGATCGTTCGCGAGAAGAAAACTCTCTCGATCTCCCGAGTCTCTCGATCTTCAGATGAGTCCTAAAACAACAATGGGAGCATTAAGATGATCTACGCTCTTGACCCTCTGATTAGAAATAGAAACGAATGAGAGGAGAGGAGGATCCAAAATCCGACTTGGTAATCGGTTTCTCAACCTTTTCTCCTTGAATTTTTCGAATGCATTTCAAATACTTTGCTTTCTTTAAGTCATCGAGACATTTTTAATCGAATAGTTTTTCCTAAAACGGAAATACAAATTGTCCACGAATTTTCTAAGAATTCTTATTTTTCTAAAATAATTTTTTAAATAATCAAAGTATTGATTTAATGATTCCTGTGGCATTTTTATTAATATTAAAATATAAAAATCTGCTTCAAATTTCGTCTAAATTATTCCTGATATGTCTCACGGTCCTTTCAGGACATGTTCAACTAATTGTGACATTTATTTTATACAATGCCAGAGTTTATTGATTAAAAGAGAAAAATATTTGCAAAATTGGATGGTCAACCATAAAAGAGGTCGAAAACCTACTTATCGTTTCTTTTTTCAGAAGTTCACGTTCGATCTCGAATTTCAAGGAAAGACAAAAGCGAAAGAACTGGGTGATAGGGTCGTGAAGGTTTTTTTTGGCTATTGTATAAAGAATCGATCGGCGGAGAGACAGGATGGAGATCGTGTGTGCGTCTGCGAGCACGAGGACTCACCGAGCCTGATTAAATATATATTAGAAGAGATGGAGCTCCGAACACCGCGGGGGTCGTGGTATTTTTTAGCATCAGGGTGTGGAGAGGGGACACAGCAGAGAGCGAAGAAGCGAAATACACACACGTTGCACATCGAGCTTCTCGATCCCGAGAGCTGCATGCTCTCGCACTCCTTTATTTTCCTCTCTTATTTTTTCATTGTTGTGTAGGTGGAAGAGAGAGAGAGAGAGAGAGAGATGGAAAAGTTTGTGGTAACGAACGAGCTCCCCGCGCGTTACGATCCAACGGAATCTCATTCTTATTGACGTACCGGCGTCCCGCGGCGACTCTGAGCTACGACCATCTCTCCGTCAGAATATCATCACACTTATACCACGGATTAACGTTACCCGCGTGCACACTCGGCTCTCCATTTGCCAAAAAAAAGAAAGAAAGAAAAAATCGCACTCCTCCGTTCCTCGTAATTTTTTGCGCTAAAACCATAAAAAATCGACAGGAGAGGAATGGAGCATGGAACGTAAAGAGGGTTGTAAGTATATACTCGAGTTTTTCTGCGAGATGGAAAAATTGGGAGAAAAGCAGAAGCTGGGAAATATTCGGGCGATTGGCACACGGTGCGCGGGATCGGAGAAACGAATCTGTCGTTTTGGGACGGCGTATACGCGCACGCGTTCCTATATATATTTTTCTTTTCTTTTTCGCGTTGATGTGTCCGTACATTTTTATCGTCGGGCGGTGATCGGTCATCAGAGCTCGGAGCTACCGGGTGTCCGTGAAAATGTTACCGGTCTAATGAGCCGATCATAATGGGCGCAGGCCTGGCCTCGATGAGAGCCTCCGCGACAGGTATACAGAGGCCGCCCGGGCTTCTCGTCTCTCTGTGCTGGTGGCTCTCTCGGGGCAGAGACGAGGACGATTCCGCTTGAGAGGGCCAAGCGGGAATATCGAAACGGACAGGGGCCCAGCGAGCGACCTTCGACGAGTCGAAAAAATTCGCGTGACCGATCGCTCTATTTTCTCCAATTTTTTCATTCCGCTCCGGAAGACACTCGACGATTTCTTCATCCAGTTTATTTTTTTACGGGGCGACGTGTATGTGGCGCTATTTTCGAGCAGGAAGCGCGATTATACGGCGCGAACGCTTTGTTCGTCGTTCTGACGAATAAATTCTCTAGCCGCGGAGGAACGGAAATTCCATAAATCTCGATTGCAGTCGCCCGATGGAAATCTTTCATGTTGTTTAATCGACTTTAATAACAGTACGAGTCCGGGTATTATAATAACGAGTTGGAGATTGATTGAACACTCTCTCTCCCTCCGGTTGGCAAGGCATATATATGCGAAACGAAAGCTTGCCATTTATTTTCGATCTCTCGAACCCGTTTCCACGCTCCGCTATAGTTCATAATAGCGAAGCCCGTGTAACACTCGCGTTACACGTACGTCGCCACGCGGGACTCTCAAGCTGTGTGTGCATACCTTCCAATTCTTTTCTCGACTTCTCCCGAGCTCTCGATCGATTAAATCAGCGAAACGTGCGACTTTCTTTCTCCCCCGAGCTCTCCGCGAGCCTCGCTAGTATTGTTTAATGATGTCTCTTGGCAAAACGAACGAGACTCGAACACGTACGGGGTATACGTATTATAGAAAATTTATTCTCCCGCTATCATACGTGGAATACAATGCATTTATTTATAATATTATTGTTATTGTCGGAAGATGGAGGACTTTGAGGCACGATCCTTCGTACGAGCCTCGACGAGGGGAAGTCTCTTTTTTTTCTATTTTTCGACAAAAGTTGGACGATTGTGAGTTGAACAAGTTTTCTTGCCAAAATTGACATTCAATTTTCTCATTTTTGGTTTTTTTTTTGACAGAGTTGGACAATTTCGAATCAAAGAGATATTGATTCTTTATAAAAATTGATTTTAACTTTTGTAATATACTTGAAAACAAATTTTAATAATTTGTAACGATTTCGAATGATTGAAGAGACATTTTTTTGTCGAAATTGATTTATAATATTCTCATATTTATTTTTTTTATTTTTTAACAGAGTTGGACCATTTCGAATCGAAGAGACGTCCATTCTTCATAAAAGTTGATTTTCAATTTTGTCATATATTTTTTTAAAAATATTTCAATAATGTGAAACTTTGGAATTTTCTCATATTTATTTTTCTATTCTTCGACAAATTTGGACGATTTTTTTTTGTAAAAAAGTTAGACAACTTTGAAGTCAAAGATATATGTTTTCTTGTCAAAACTGATGAAAAATATTATTCTCTAATTTCTTTTTCAATCGACAAAGTTGGACACGATTTCGAATCGAAGAGACGTGTTTTATTGATTCAGAATTTTCATTCGTGTCTCGCGTGAATAGGGATGAATGAAGAGGACAGAAAGATGCGTGCGTCGAAAAAGTAGAATAGTCTGAAAGCGCAGCGGAGTCTCTTTCTGCTCTCCCCGAAGGACGGCGAGATAAGTCATACAGCCGCGGTCCGACAGAGCTCGGCGCGTTGTTAATAGTCAACACGGAATCACGGGGAGATAGCGCGCTAATGCACGCATTTATTTGAAATATTAAACCGCTGCTTGCGCGTATATACACACGGGCAAAAAGAAAAAAAAACCAGAAAGGAGGGGAAAGAAAACGAGGGACGGAGGTGCGAGCAAGAGGCGCGTGATTTCTTTTTCCCTTCTCACATAAAAATCAACAAAAAAAAATAACACTTGCAGCACCGACGCGAGAGAAAAGGGGAGAAGGGAGGATAATTAATGAGAATAATTAGCCGGGGATTTTAACCGGTCACTCCGCGACTTACAATTTCATCCGCGTGTACACTACCGTCCTCTCTCTCTCTCTCCTCCTCATATTTTCTAATTTATTTATTTCCGTGCAGAAATTTACACGGGTACGCGTGGGCGTCCGAGCCGGGGCGAGAGTAACAAAAGTGTATTCGATCTTCGAGGAGACATTAAAAAGAGCCAGCGAGGAGAGCGAGAGAGAAGATCGAGAAGCAACAAGGCGAGCGTGCGGACAAAAAATGAAAAAATTGTTCTCGAATGGTTGGACGATGCGATTCATTTGTTACTGAACGGGGGGAAGAGCGCGTTTCGCGTCCGTGTGCGTCGCACACGGGCGCCCACCGCGAGAGAGGAGGGGGCAGAGGGAAAAGAGAAATGAGTGACGGCATTCAAATGAAGGAATTCCGGGGGCGGCGACGAGCGTTCCAGGGTGCGGGTTCGTCAGACCGAGAGAGAAGGAGCACGAAGAATGAGGGAAAAAAAAGACGATGAACGAAAGAAAAAGAAGAAAAACGAAATACAGCCCGGGATGACACTCTCTCTTCGTCTCGTAGGTGATTTATATCCACACTGGCCGAGTGACCATCATCTCGTGGAAAGATCTACAGGATCTCTCGGACTCTCTTTCGCTTAGTTAGCTTATTCCTCCCTCCCTCCCGCCCCTCCCTCCGCAACCTTCCCCCCCGTAAAACGTTCCAAATGATCCGTACGCCGCGAGACTCCGGCTAATATGATTTATTAAATTTGTCCTCGCCACCCGATCGCGACTCTCTGTGTCGCGCACGATTCGAATTTTCACGGGACTTTGTTTCGCCCGTAATTGGCCAATTTATACACGATTCGGACTCGCGTACGAGTGAAATTCATTTTTCAACGCTTCTACAGATGCGCTTCCATTGTTCGGAGCTCGGATTGTATCGAGGGAAAGCGCGCGAGAGAAGCAAATTACACTTCTCGCCGTCGGAGTCGTCGAAACGCGACGACGACGACGACGACGACGGTGAGGATCGAGTCTCGGGCTGAGTAGAATTAGCGAAAAATTAGCATAATCTTGTAAACAATATGTATCCCGAGAAGCGCATTCCCGTGGGCGAGAGAGAAAAAGAGAGAGAGAGAGAGAGGGGAGGGGGGAAATAAGAGAAGAGGAATAAAACGCGTTTTCTTCCGCGAGGTAAAAAAGTCGCGAGTGCGAGAGAGCATTAACTGTTCAAACATACGCATCGAGGATGAGGACTCGGTGAAAAAAGCTTCCCGATCGCACTTCGAGTCCGAGAATTCGAGTGCGCCACTCTTTTTTTTTTCTCGTCTCGTCTTCGTATCTCTGCGCTCGCGAAGGAAACGCGCCGAGGAAAATAAAAACGAGCGAGGAAAAAACGGAGATGGAGGCAATAAAATTCCGTTTTTGTTCCATTAAAGACATAATGTTTATTTTTCGTTTACCCCGGTCTCGCTCTCGATCATCTTCGCTCAATGCCGGAGTACTAATATTATTGCGTCGAGGCTCGAGGACACGTGCACTCGTTTAGAGCGCACGGACACACGCTCGTCGGTGCCTGATGCGAAATCAAAAGTATGTGTGCACAATGAGTTAGTACATGCATGACGATGTGACCCCCGGGCGGACGAAAAAAAAATATCGTGTACGTACAGCGAGAAAGAGAGGAGAAAATGAGAAAAGTGCATCAGAGAAATTACACGATCGCGGTTTATAAGCTCGTCCTCTCCCCCTCCTTTTTTTCTCCTCTCTCGTACACGTACCTATCGTAATAATAATGATGATAATAAATTTACGTATACGAGTTCCTCCGCATAAAATCAGTCGATTCACGATCGGGACACACCTCGGGTTCCCACGAGAAAAAATACAACGAGAGAGCCCTCGCGCGCCGCAACGAGAGACATTCGATTTTAAATTTACACAATTTCATGCATTCTTTTCTTTTTTTATTTTTTATTTCTTTCATTTCGAGAAAAAATTACGCAGCTCTCGGGGCTGGAATGTTTGTTTTTTTTTCGGTGTTTTGTAGGTTTTAAATGCAGTTCGACAGGTGTAAATTTAACACAAAAATGCCTGTACGAGCGGTGTGTACTCTTCTATATACTCGAGTCGGCACTTGTCTGCATTTACACACAAAACGCCCTCGATGTGTGAGCTCCGCTCGGGCGTATTATATATTTATGTGCGCGTGTGATGGTCGAGTCGATGGAGAGGAGCGGGGAGCAGGGTGGGGAGGGGTAAACAGACGAAATTATATCGAAGAAAAATTACCCCGAGATAATAGTGATTAATGATGTTGCGCTAGAGGCGAGGAGGGCTCGCTGGAATAAGAGAGAGAGAGAACGAGAGCGAACGCGATGAGCTCTGCTGCCAGACTTCTCGCGGGCACTCCGTTTCCCCTCTCTTTCTCTATTTTATACATCCAGCGTGCTCACCTTTCACGTATCCTCGATATAAAATATTTTTTCCCTTATTTTCCCCCCCCTTTTCGCACCGGTATATTTCTCGAAGCCCTTTTTTGTCAATGCATCAGAGAAAAAAAAGTAATTTCGCTGTAAAGCTTCCACATTGTGATTTTTCAATTAATATTACTAATGAGAAAAATTAATTAGAAACGAAACAATAGGCTGTGAATGAAGGAAAAAATAAATGAATTTGAAAAAAAATCGACGATTCACTCGGCGAAAGAGAAATCGGTACGATCCTGACTCCGGTAACAAATCAATTACGATTACTCTGTTTCAGATCGTAGTGTGTGTGTCGTAACGAAAAAAGGAGTAATGACGAACTCCATTCCGGACTGAGAGACCGTTCGCGATGATCGCCGGCTCGTAACGAATCAATTTTTTCCTCTCTCTCTCTCTCTCTCTTTTTCAAATTCTTCTTGTTTTCTCTTTTTTTGTTTTAATTACGAGCGATCGGCAAGTGTTGTTCGAGACACGCGCGGCCGTTTCTCGCTTCTTCATTAATTACACGAAATAGCGTTCGTCGGGAAGAAAATATATCGTAAACGATTTATCATTTTGGCGAGTGCGTGACCGAGATTCGAGTCCCGAGGCTCCATCTATCGCTCGTGTCGCAACTCGCGGGCTTTTCTAATACAGAATAAAGCTCATCGCGCGTTTGTGTGTACGCCGCCGTTGGACACTGACCAGAGTTATACTCGAATTTTTACGTCCTCGTATATGTGGCCGAGGAAACGTGCGTGTGCGAGAGCAACGTGTATAAATATAAAATGTGTAGTATGACTGCAGACAGGGCAATCTTCCCTAATTAACACATTAAGACTAATCAGAGCCAGTTGGGTCATTCCCGGCACTCTCCGTCGAGACAGATAGAGAGAGAGAGAGAGAGAGAGAGCGACAGAGAGAAATGCTTGTGACAGGGCCAAGAAGAAACGAAGGCCCACTCGCCTAGATTTAAAGCGCGTTCCACCTAAATTAATTCTAATTATTTCCATGCCATCTCGCGAGATCAGCCGAGACGTGTACACATGTACGTACACGCGTAAACATACGCGCGCTCTCGAACGTCACGAGATCGTCGTCTCGGCTCTGCTCTGCATGCTCTGCTCCCGCGTTCGAATTGGCGAGAATTTGGATCGCCATTATTGATACGATTTATCGCCGCTTAAAAAAAATCGTCTGGACATTAATTATTTCCACTCCGTCTGACAGTTGGAAATTATGATTTTTTAATTATCTCGGTTCACGTTCGTTATTATTATGTATTTTTTTTATTTTTTTCGTCGAATTTCATCCTCGCGTTAAAAACGATCGTCGAATCGATTCCGAAGCGTAAGAAAGCGTTCTCCGAATTCCCACCTCGATGCAGCTGATACGATTGTTCTCATCTCATATTTTTATCGACAAGAGACTCTCTTGTCCCGGCGAGATAACAGAGACGAAAAGAAAGAAAAAAAAAACGTTTCGGCTCGAAGGGATTCGTTTGTGACGATCGACCCCAACAATGCCTAAAAAGTAGATACAATAAAATACACATTGAAATAAAAAGAAAAGGAGACGAAGGGAGAGGAGAAAAAACATCGCGATCGGGCCGAGAGCTGGAAAACGTGAATCGAGAGGGAAGAAAAAAAACGCGGAGATCGCTGGTCGCGCGATGTGACCCGAGATACCGAACGAGGCAGCGCTTCGTTTCTCGCATTCGTTCGTGTCGGGCAGAATCTCGTGTACACACGCACGCGTTGCATCCACGGATCCAGAATGACTCCGTTCCCTGTTTAAAAAAATCTAAAAAAAAAAGAAGGGAAATCGCACGAAAATTTAAACAAAAAAGGTATCAGAGCAGTATAAAAAACACGAAATAAAAGGAAACAAATTTTACTGGCTTTTTTAATGGCCTTTTTTTTAGTGCGTACTTATAGAACGTTTACAGTATATTTATATAGATTTAGTACATGAAAATAGCTCATAAAGGAGTCGTACAATAATTGACGGGGGGAAGCAGGATAAAAAAAAAGGTGAGCTCGAGTACTTTGCGTTTATGTTGGCACTTTATGTAGTTATGCCACACCGGCAAGAGCGTATAACTACGGGAATAAGAAAGAGAGCAGAATGCACTCGATGCGCGGCGTAAGCTACGATGCATTCTACTGCGCGAGCCGGCTTTTCTTTGCCGCATAGTTCGAAGGCTTCTTTTCCGTCTCGCTCGCTCGCTCGCTCGCGCGCGCACGCAAGCACCACGTGTGCCCACACACGGACAGTCAGCGCCATCTGTGCACGAGCGACGACAACAGGACGCGAACGAGAGCCCGACTGGACCCGGCGAGTCGTACGGGTGGCGCTGACTCGCGGTCAAGCGCCCGCATTATCGCCCAGAAATTTAACGAAGCCCCGGCACGCAACTCTTCTCCCCGGCTTCTCGCGACGCACTTCCGGCCAATTTTACTCGCCCGAAAAAATCTTTTCATTCATGAAATAAATTGGATCGCTTTGACAGATGGCTTCGATGTTTTTGTTATATTAAAAAAAAAACGTAACGGCGACAGCAGGTTGCTTTTTTTAATGCCAAATTTCACGTGCGCTCTTCAAAGATTTTTGCCAGACAAATGGCATAAGAATAAAAGTCGATCCATTCTCTACTATTCAAAAAGCTGCGAGTATTTTGAATTATTTTGAATTAAACTAACGCAAATAAACTTTAGACAATTTTTACGTTAAATTAAAAAAAAATAGTTGTCTTGTGGAAACTATGCACAAATTTGTTTTGAATTTGAAGAAATTTTCTTTTCTTTTGATAATAATCTCATTTTAATAATAAATGAAAGTAAAACATTTGCAAAAAAAATTAACTGAAGTTCATTTTTCAGGGTTTGAAGCCAGATGGAAAGAAATGTGACTACAAATTTTAACTTACATCGCTTATTTTTTAGAATGATAAATTATAATTCGTAAAAAAAATAAGAATTTGCTGTGACTCTGAACGACGTTTTGTTTCTAACGCACGTAC
This sequence comes from Cremastinae sp. A BG-2022a, assembly GCA_030522545.1. Lineage (NCBI taxonomy): Eukaryota > Metazoa > Arthropoda > Insecta > Hymenoptera > Ichneumonidae > Cremastinae sp. A BG-2022a. The sequence goes on along the minus strand of JAPYYW010000049.1, from coordinate 72,514 downwards.
CGAGTATAACACGCTGTAATTTTTTTTCCTCCATAGCTAAATACCGAGTAGGTAGGAGATATCGGAGAGCTAGGGCGAACCTCGAGAGGTTCATTACGCGGGATTACCGGAACATCTTCATATCGAAGACTTAGGAATTCTTGAATTTTCTTCACCCTCGACGACTCTTTTCTCGAGGATCTCTCTCCTCTCGCGCGCGATATCAGCTTTCGCCTCTTAGTTCGCGAAAATTCATCGGTTTAGCTCCGAGACTTAACTTTCAGAACGTCTCAATATCGGAGTCCACCGAATATATAAGCCTTATTTCTTTCGCTCTCCAATCAGTAAGATCCGACAAAATTGAAGATCGAATATCAACGCCTTATATATACGTTATATTTACGTCACAATACCACACGTAACATATTTAAAAAAAAAAAAAACAAAAAATAAATAAATAAATATAAACAGAATGAAATGAAAAATGTATACGAATTGGCAAAATATTCGTATAGACGATCGAACACGTCGAATCTCGTGGAATATAGTTTGTAGCGGTTCGGCACGAATTTGGGTTGCGTACAAATCGCGAAAATAATCATCGAGTCAATTTCTCCTTCTCTGTCACCGGGCACACGTGTACACAAAGCATGAATATCAGCACGATGATGTATTACAAAGTATCTCGCTTATACAGCTGGCGAAACGTGGGATATATTTAGCGGAGGAGCGAGAGAGAGATATCGGCGAAAAGGTAATGGGCAGCGTTCGTCGAGGCATGATGTATGCATTGAAAACTATTAGGTATTCAAATACAGAGATTGCATTACAGCTCGGTGAAGAAGGCTCGCATACACGGGCCCGTCCCGAGTGAAATATCTCCCGTGCGTGTGTGCGCTCGCTGCGCGCTGCGAGACGAGCGAGAGAGCCCGCGCGCGATAATACATCGCTTCCGGTGAGCCGAATCGTTCTTCTCGTCGCTGGCTTCTGTCAGGGCTCCTTCGCAAATAATTTTGCACGCCGGCGAGCCGGACGAGCGTACACAAATTGCTGAATTCTATTATTCTTTATTATTATTTTATAGTCCCGACAAAAGTGTGCCTGCATATTATGATCCAGCCAGCATTATATCGAATTCGGGCTTCCTCCGATCGAGGATCCTCATCGGCCCCCATTTAAATATTTAACGACGAATCAAGCCTCGCCGTTCTCCAACTGTTGTCAAATTTATTTTCACTTGTTTTGTTTCTGTTTTTTGTTTTACAGCATTCGCTCCCGAATGAACGCTGCTCGAATCTTTTTTTTCTCTGTCGCTCGCTCTCGTCGTGACAATTTTAACGTCGATCGACGGATTGAGATACTTTTTTCGGCTCGTCCGGTGTTAATCACTTTGCGACACGGGAAAAGAGAGCAGAGAAATTCCGAGTCTCGGCACCGAGGCGGCCGAGTCCTTGATCGACGTCGACAAAAAAAAAGAAACTCCGTGCCGCTTCATTAGCCAACCGTTTTTTGCACTTTTCTCCTCTCTCTCCGACTCACTCCCACTTTTATCTTCTCTTCCTCGTCCTCGGTGCAGTAGCTCCTGAGAAGGATGCACGCGGTGAACGCCAATTGCGCGAATTCCTCGTGGTCGCGATGATTCCGCAAAGAAAAATAAATCCAGTCGAGGGAAGAACGGAACTGTGTAACTCCTGAGAGAATCTCTCCTGGACATAAATCTTTCTAGAACCCTTTCAATCCTTCCAGGCGATATTACTCGTAAAAATTTGTACGGAATCCTCGTTCACTTAAAGAAAAAAAAACAAATCAAGCATGTTTACAATTTTTTTACTCTTCACTCGAACAATTTATATCTACTAATTATTTATACCAGGAAATTATTGTTAAATAATGTAAAAAAATGTTTCAAGAATGGAAAAATATCCAACTCGTGTCGTAAGAAATATGTGACACGGTCTCAATTATTTTTTCGGTCATTTAGAAATAATTTTTAATTTTGGGATTGGATATATGTGGAAAGAGCGGAAGAAATTCGAAATGGGGGAATAAGAGGAAGGTCGCGGAGAATCGTTCCCTACAAATTGGTCGGTGCAGGCCGTCTGTTGGACATCGAGGCCCAAATAATAAGAAATAATAATAGTAATACGGGAATTAGCGTTTTATACCTCGAATTCGTTTTATCCCGCGGCCTGCCGGCAATTAATACCCGGCCCGGTGTATATATTCCCCGGCTGATCGGCCGCGTGAACGCGGACCGGGAGAGAAAAAAAGAAATATAGTGGAAGAGGTGAAACGAAGCCGGTGAGGGAAGGAGCGAGCCGAAATTCCAGAAACTGGGCGATCGGATCGCGTTCACTCGCGGCGCGGGCCCTTTTTTTCCCTCTGGACGTTTGCCTACACAAATTCGTGCTCGTAATAACGCCCGAGTCGAGATCTCTCGCTCGGTCCTTTTCACGAGAACCGCCAATCTAATTAATAACGGATCGGCGCCTGATTCCATCTTTCTCCTTCTCTTGCCGTCCCCGGTACAAAGATTACCGAATAAGAGAGGGATATTCTCAAAGCGAAAAGGCGGAACGGGCGAGAGGTAAATTTTTGTACGCGGAAACGTAAGTGAATATTGCTTGGTTTTCTCTCGGGGCGCTTTTGGCCGAATTCGAGCCTCGCGCACGATTTAAATTGAAACATTGGAAACAAAGGAAGTGGCCCCAGCAGCCGCGAAATTAAACAGCGCAATACTTCGGAGGGGTACAACTGTAACGCAACGCTCGCGCGCCCACAAAGGAACTTTCACACCCGATTGGGCACCGATCCTCCCGCGAGCTTCCAATTCTCTCTTTCTCCCTTATTCCATCTCTCTTTCGCTGCGCTCCCGCTTCTCCAGACACTTTGAATATATCTGGCACGTCACTATCGATTTTCGGCTCGCAGGACATTACTCTCGTCCTGTTTTGCCATTTTAATCCTGACGGTTCCTTCTTCCGCGCCAGGAGCGCACGAAAAATCTCATCTAAAGGGAAAACGTGTCCAATATTCTTCACATTCGAAAATAAATCTATACGCTGTTTAAATCAAAAATTCTATTCAAAAGTTATTTCGTTAATCTTATTTTAAAATATTTTATTACGATTAAATATGTAAAATAGTATACATTTTTATTTAAATACGTAAATTATTTAATTTGCTGTATGCTTTATTACCAGAGGCAGGATTCACTTTTTTAGGAGATTTTGTGCAAATTTGACAAAGCCAAATTTTGTGAAATAAAAATAATGGAAAGTGCAATATTTTAAAAATTATTTCACAGTAAAAGTAAGCTTCGTAATATCGTCGTGAAAATCTGACTCAACCTTTTGAAGTTGTTATTTAATGGTATGGTTATATGTATAATGTTCAAAAATTTTCATCGTATATTTGATTTTGAACACGACTTTGTTGGTAATATAATCGTCGAATTGACTTGAAGTAAATTTTTTTTAATATCATATAAAAACACGTGTAAAATTTTCCAAAACTCGACCATCTAAAAACCAAAAAATATAAATTTGCTGAAAATCGTCACAATTTAAATATCAATAACTTTACTAATACGTCGTAAAACCTTTTTAAATATTGCAAACGTATCAACACGATGCTAAAAAAAGATCTGTGCAATGAAAAATATGTTATTAAAAAAAAATTCAAGTAATAATTTTACTTTTAATTAAGACGTATGACCAAACTTTTGAAGAAACCGTCGCAGTTGTCTTACACTCCAAAGTTTCCGAACGTTACCGAAAACTTGGGTTATTTTCTTAATCGAATAATATCTTTTCTCTCCCGCGCCCGTGTCGTTCCGTACGAAGAGAATGATTAATATCGGAAGGATCGAATTAAGGTCGCCCGTATGGACTTTTAAATATCACGGCCGGGGCATGGGATCGTCGATACAGGAAAAATCGTCCGTTCTCACTCGGACGCGAGCCTCGAATCGTCTCGCCCTCTCGTTTTCAATCGTAGACGAGAGAGAGAGAGAGGGAGAGCGGAAATAGACCGGGCGAGAGAGGAACACAAGCGTACGTACGCGCGCACACGGATGGAAGGTTTGAGGGAAAGGCAGAACAGGACGCAAGCAATTATACTGTTTAATGATGGTATAGACGAACGAAACATCCGTTCGGAGCTCGATACGCGAACGAAAAAAATAAATACAGGCAGACCGATGAACACACACGAAAACACACTTTGTATCCACGTTAAGTTACAAATGAGAGAAACGTCGTGTTTTGTTAGTTCGCGTTTTGTTTTCGGTAATTACTACCTAATCGTCGTCCCGGTCTCTCGAAGCCAAATCGACTGTTCTCCGGTCCCCGCAGCGCGCGGCGTTTCTTTTTATTCCTCCGGAGAAACGGTGATATATATGTCACGGAATTAAAAAATCATGATGTATCGGTGGTTGAAAAGCGTGTAAATACCACGTACGAGAGAGCTTTCATTACGCTCGAAACGTGACGCGATCCCACCCATGTCGATAATTCACCATCGAGAGAACGCAGCGCCGGCCAGATTCGTAGAAATTCGTTTTTCTCGTTATAGTCATAAAAATATTCGAGAGTTTTATTTCGTGGCTCTCGCTTCCGGTTTCAATCTTCACGATGTATAATATGCTGAAGAATCTTTTCAACGGTATCGTTTTCTTTTTTCTTTCGATTAATTATTTTTTTCGGACGGAGTTTAATTATCGTGCGTCTATTTCGCAGGAAAAACGTAGCGACGAGCAAAAAAAAGCGCTGACTGGTACGAGGGGTGTCGCGGGGTGGCTCGCGAGGAAATCGAGTCGCGGGGGCGGCGCGAGGGAGGGTGAGCTCCGTAGTCGACAAGATTTTTTTAATCCCGCTCTGAATGCGAAGCGATATCCTCCGCGGGAGAGCGAGAGAAAAAATAAGAACTCATTTGCACTTAAAAAATGACGAGCGATAAAACTAACGCGCGTTGCAAAACGCGGAGGGGGTGAGGGGGTGGACGAGGACGGAGCGTCGTGAATTAACGAAGGGAATGAATGGCCTTTGAGCCGCCGCGAAATGAAAAAGAGCGAGAGAGAGAGGGAAAACGGAGATAAGGGAGGAAAAAGAAGAGCGAAAAAAAGGCGTTAGCGGCGAAACGGCAGTTAACAAATGAATGCTCGCTTTATCGGCCGGAAATAATTTTGATTTCGGCGAGAGGAAGAAGCGACGCTCGTTTGAATCTTGTACACCTCGCCATCGACTCGACGGCTTTCCCTTTAATTGGATTTTTAATTGGTATGATTCTCGGTACATTAATCCTCGACGTGGTTCTCTCATCGCTCTTCCCCCCCCATTTCTATATCCATCCCCCTCTCTCGTTATTATTATTCCCGTCACAGCGTCACCTCCGGTATAACCTCGTTACAGCCCCGATTCTCACTTTCAAGAAAATTTCGTCCTCTCCTCTCGATCCGGTCGTTCCGAATCCGACGCGCGCCTCTCCCGGGAATTTCCCGATAAGCCTCGATCCTCTTAATCCCCGGCCATTTTTTCATCCCCCTCGAAACAGAGAGACTCATCTCCCGGAACAAAGCAAAAAAAAAAGTCGGCAAGAATCGTGCACTTTTCTCTCGCCGATTCTAATTAAAATTCAGATGGAGGTGGGGGCGGGAGAGAGCAAAATAACGAATCGCCCGATCGGAATTTCGTCATCGGGAGAATAAATAAAGAGAGTTCGAGGCGTCCCAACGGGTGTGTAACGAGACCCGTGTTTAGGGTCGTGTCTACAGAGTTGGAATCTGGTGCGACAATAATAATCGCAATAATCGCGATCTCTGGGTTGTGCGAGAGGGAGAGTAAGGGTGAAAAAGGAAACAAGCCAGAGAGAGAGAGAGAAATGGCTGATACGACGGGGAAGGGTTATGGAGAGGAGATCCGCCACGGTACGAGAGATTTAACCAGGGCCAATTTGAATATGAATCCAAGTGCGAACAATGTCATCGAGGGGGTGTGCGCGTCGCGCTTTCGAACGGAGACGGGAAGAGGAACGGGTTGATGAGTCTTGTACCAATATAATGTAACTCCCCGCGTTTCGTCACATGCCTCGCCACCGTGATAAATAATATACGTGCGCGCGCGAGAACTCATGTACGTGCAAAATGTGTAGGTACGTGCCGTATCTCCCCCACGAATCGCGAGCCCGCTGCTAACTGTCCGCGTACTCCGTTAGTTAGTTAACTAGCCAGTCGTGGTGACAGTCACGTACCCGGGGACCAAGAGAGATGAGAGAGAAAGCGGGACGAGAGGGAATGGAGGAAAGAGCGAGATGGGAATAAACTGACGGACGGGGGGAGGGGGGCGAGAGAGAGAGAGAGAGAAAAGCGAGAGAAATGCGCGCAGATGGAGATTCGAAGAGGCCGCGCTCGAGCGGACGGCCGACACATTCGAATCCGGAACTCTCATCAGAATCAGCCTTCGCTACGTTTAACCCGATAATTAAACTCTCGTAGCTCTCCGCGATACACGCTCTCCGTGTATACAAATATACATATTCGCGACCGAATTCGCACGGGCCATATAACCGTCCGACATCGCGGATTACCCCGTTCCATCCGCGAGTCCCACGTTTCCATTCTCCCGGGCGCGTGTTCTTCCTCTCTGGACTCTCGTTTCATATCGCTCCGCGTTTCCCGGCTCTCCGAGAATCCCTATCTCTCTCTCTCTCTCTCTCTCTCTCTGCTCCCAATGCGAAGCGATGATGGTACGCACGGTGCGAATGGATCGACCAGAAGGCAAATGGCGCGCGAGCCGCGAGCGCTGTTTTCGCAGTCGGGCGCAGTTCCACGCTTCGAGCATATTTGCTTCGCTCTACACTGTATGCTCGGACTTGTGAGAGAAATCGTAAACGAGCGTCCTATCGCTTGCAATGTTCTATATGCTTTTTTTAGCCTCCTGCTGATGTTGATATAAATTTATGCAGATTCTGGTGAAACTGTAAAATATTTAATTTTATAAAAAAAAGAATGATTTTGTGACGAAATTACATATTTCGTTTGATTTGACTGTGAAACAGAAATTTTATGATCACATGAAGAGAAAAGCACGGGGGTGACAATTATACGGATTATTATTAAATTAGATATAATTTTATTAGAATTGGTCCTAAATAGAATATGTTTTACTATAAATATATATTTAGATCTAAAATCATTATATTATAGTTGTCTTCTAAAATTAAGTTTCATGATTTCTTTTGGTAAATTTGAAATTTTATTATGAGTCTATGTAGAGTGTAAAAAAGATAGTTAAAATATTGTCACGTAAAAAAATCATACAAAAAAACTAACTTTTCATTCAATTTTTTCGACTACTGTATAATTATAAAAATTATGTAATTTTGTGTAATGTGTAATGTGTAATTATCAGCAGCATTAATTTTCGATGTGTATAATTATCAGCAGAAGTTTCTCATTTATTATCTATACAAGTGTTTTAAAAGTGAAATATTCTCAACATTATGCATATACGAATAATTCTAAGCATACAATTCTATATTAAATTTATTTCATAATATATCTCGTGCTAAAAAAAAATTCGAATCTTGACATTTCGGGGCAAGTAAATAATTCGTATCGAGACTGGGATTGCAAAAAGTGAATGTTGACTCGGCTGTCGTGACAAGCTGGCTTTCGCGTCCCACGAATTCGGCTCCTTTATTAAATCGTCGAGGACAGGTATCACGAGGTAATTTCTTATAAATTTTAATATGCATATCCGGAGGAAAATAATGCTTGAAATTAATTAATGGCGAGCCGGGGGAGCGGATGGAAAGCTCGCACGAGCCTGGAGTCGAGCGCTCGCGGTAGCGACTTCTATTTATCATGAGAGAAGAAACGGGGGAGGATAATTGTGGTCTATTCTCGAGGACAGGACGAGGGAGCTTTCGTGCGAGGGAGGTGGAAACCCGGTGAATACACAAGCGAAAATATGCACCTATATAAAATATTTAATAGATAGACTCGGGCACGCGAAGACACGGGGGACCCAATGTTTTCTGTCTCCCTTCTTAACTCCGAGACGTGACGAGACGATATGCTTTTCTTTTCGTACGCTCGCTCGAAAATACCTGTATTCCCGCTCGTGTGTCTCATCGAGCGGGACTGAGATGGACGAGGAACGAGACGATGCCAAAAGGCGAGGGCAGGCTTGTCGCGTATCGATTTCACCGTGTGCGAGCGTAAGAAACCCGCCGCGACGCCGATTTCCCTCCAAATCGCCGGCATTCCCGGCCCTTCTGCAACCCAGCGGTACAAAGGGCGCATTCGCCCGCCTCGATGTGTTGGAAGTCGCGAGAGCTTCGCGAAGTTCTCATAAAAGGGTCGCGTGGCACGGTAACATTCGCCGAAGTGGATGGTTTAAGCCGAGTTTTTCTCTCTCTCTCTCTCTCTTTTCTCTATCCGTCCATCTATCTATCTATATCTATCTATCACTCACAGACACACACACAAAGCCTCTCATATCCCGGATCTTCTGCTAGTGGCGATAGTGGTGACTGGCCCGAGCAATTACATCAGAATAAAAGCAAATAAAGAAGAGAGTCTCCTCGTCGTTTATTTTTCTCTATTCTTGCTCCCACCCCCTTCGTAGAATTCTCGCGACGGAAGGCTCTTCTGGAGAATTCGAGTGAGTAGTTTCGATCGCGACGGCGTTCCTAGGCGATGAGACGAGGAGGCAAAAACGGGCCTAGACCAAAAGCAATCGCTTTGATCTAGCGTCGCTGATAGTTGCCAGGGGTAATGGGAAACCGTTTAAAAATAGTTTACCCGGAGGAGAGACGGGGAGCGAGAGCCCCCCGACTGTATGCAACCCTCCGTACGCTCGAGCCCGCGAGGTAAGGGATGATGAACTACACGGTCTCGTGACTGTCACTGCCGACGTGCGATCATCACATTTTTTTACCTCTCATCCATTTCGCTTTTGTTTCTTATTATTATTTATTCTTTTCTACTCCATTACACTCACTGTTCACTTCCCAGTTCACGAAAAAAACAACCCTCAATGACTAATATACATGCATACGACCTTTTTCTACAGATAATACATAATATACTATCTATAAATTAAAAATTTGCACATTTTTTAGTAATGCCTATACAGAAAGTCGTGTGAAAGTTCTATGACGATTAGAAAGCTCGTCACTGAGAAAGGAATTTTTTAAAATTACATGTATAATCTTATAAGTGGAAAATGATACGATTTAACGTTTTTTTTTTAATAAATTTATTTTGCTTCATATATTTTTATGACATAAAAAAAGATTGAGATTATTCTTTAAAACACATATAGAAACATATACCAAAAATTTATCCAATTTTCATATACTTTAAAATATATTAATTCATAAATCATTAACGATGAGAATCCTCTTTCTCCATAGGCATCAATTACATACTATTTTCTGTATGAATGTGCCAATCGTAGTAAGATATTTCATAAAACAAGAAAATCTACGAAACTTTTGAACGGGGAGTGTCACCCGACGAATTGCAAAATATCCTTAATAACGTTTTTGTCCAGTTATTACTCTCGTTGCGTTTATACGACGAGTATATATATTTTCATTTTATTTTTGTCGCGTTTCTCGTGGCATCATCATCGTCATCTCTTCGAGCTCGCTGGGTTCGTTCGTCCCTGGAGAACCGTCGGGAGTCGGCCGTACCGGTGAATCGAACGCGAAAGAGCAGGAAAAGGGATGAAGATGCGGAGAAATAAGAGGGGGAGGGGGGGGGGAGAGGCGAGGCGGAGAAAAGCGAGTATCTCTGGCGGGAGGCCTAGTTAGTATGCATAGTGCGGGAGTACGCCGGGAATGAAACGTCAACCCGAGACTCGTCATGCCGGGCTCGTCGCTGGCTACGCGCTTCCAAGAGTCCTCGACTTCTAATCCGTACGTATATATATTCTCGTACACACAAACACACACACACACACTCGTCACGGACGAAAACGTCTGTGGGCCGCTCCCTCTCTTCCTCTTTCCGCTCTCTCGACCTTCCGACATACGTGAGCTTTTCCGGAGCTTCCGCACCCCTCGCCGCCGACTCGCTCTCCTACCGTCTCGTGCACCGGCCGAATAAAAAAGGAGAAAAAATGAAATCGTAAGAGTCATTTCCAGATGCTCTCTCGTACGAAAATCTTTTCATCCTTCCTCGAGATTTTTCTTCCCCGTTCGAGTCGTACCGGATAACTTTCCTTCCGCTACTCTTATTTTCATAAAAAAATCACCAGTCCCGGGCGCCCGAGGAATAAATTTCGCTGCCGCGGTATATGGATCGACGCAAATTCGAAGCGACGAGATAGGAGAGAGTGGACAATCGCGCGAGAATTTTGCCCTCGAAATCGTGACGATGGACACACGGTGAATGATGAGCAGCGACGATAGTCGGGAGAAAGCGTCGGGACGCCCGGAGGCTCGTTTGTTCAGAGCAAAAGGGTTGATTGGTGGTGCACGCGCCGAGAAAAGGGGACGAAGGTCGATCGCGTAACGGGATCCATTCCGCGCGTCAAAGCCGCGAGAGGGTGGCTCGCTTTTGCTCGGTTAACAATGCTAATAATATCTGATACAATTACTCCGTTAAATAAGGAAAGGAGAGAGAGAGAGAAGACGGGAATAATATCACCCTTGGCCCCGGCGAAATATCTCACTCGGTCGTTTTGCTCCACGAACGAGACGGAGAGAGTCACGGAGTCAAAGGCTCGCGCCCCGGAGCGTTTCCTTCTCTCGAATTCTCGCATCCATCATCGCACGAGGTCGTTAAGATCGAGAGTGAAAACAGAGGAAGAGAGAGAGAGAGAGAGAGAGACGGAGTCGTGCAAAAAGGGGTTAAATTCAGTCTGTTCCTCGGGCCAATTAAACCTCATTCATATCTTCCTAATTATCATCCCCCCGGGCGAAAAATGTGTACAGAATGCACGAGGTGCGCTCTCGCCTCTCCCGCGTTCTCATAATTCCGTAATCCCCTCTGGCATTTGACGCCGAGGGAGAGAGGAGTTATCGTTACACGAATAATTCCTCCAATTTCGACTCGTCCTCCCTCTCCCCTGCCTCGATCTTCCCTCTCTCGCGCCGTTCGCCTCCACGTAATTTCCCATCCACGTATGCTGCTTTTTGCCTTCCAGGTTTCTCGTTAGGCCTCCGTTGTTTCGAGGCCCGATCGGCCACGAAAATTCGTCCGGGAATAATTTCCTTCTCATTGCTCCCCAATTACGGTCAATTATAGTCGCTATTTTTTTTACCTCACTCGGTGAATTATTTTCTCGGCAGATACACACGCGCGTTCCCATACAACTCCGGAGCTTCCTATCCCTTGCTCAATTTTCGCTATTAAGCAATTAAATCGAGGCACGTTTCTCGTCGCTCCGTCTAGTCCGGACGAAAATACAAATGGGAGGAATATCCTGTGGGTATGAAACGGGGAAAGGTGGTAGTAACGACCGCGCGAGTTCGCCGCGCGTCCCCGTGTGTCTCTCGCGGGGGTGTATATGTACACGAAGATCGATACCTTATCCAGGCTCGAGGCTCCGAGCCGTTTCTCCGAGTACAGAGGAATCAGAATCTCCGGGAGGAAAAGTGAGAGATAAAGAATAAGAGAGGAAAAGAGGGATGAATAAAAAAAAAAGAGAAAGAGCAAAAGAGAGTTTGAATAAAATGCAGGGGCGGCGGCGGCGAGTTTTCTACCGGGCAAGGATCATCTGCGTACGCCGTAATCCGCCGTATACGTCTGCTTTTCCACCCCCGACTGACCAGCTCTCTTCTTTTCTCCCATCCCCGCTGTCCCTCATTCCGGCCGTACTTCGCACCGAAAGCGAGCCAGACGCGCCTGCTCTCGCTTTCTCTCCTTTTCTCGATCTCGCTCCATCGCCGGTCCAGGGAAAACCGGCAGGATCTTCGGTAACCAACCCCTTTCGCGAACACGTACGCTCACACGTAAACAGAGAATTGGAAGGAACGCTTCTCTCGCGCTCGGAAACTCTGAAAGGATACGAATAAACGAGAATGAAGGAGAGAGAGAGAGAGAAACGGGAGATCCCGCGGACCTGTATAGAAAGCCGGGCGGGCTTGATCTCGTCGACGGACAAGATAAATTCAAATCCAAGAATCGCGAGTCTCGCTACCGCAAATCACGCTCCTATTCCTATATACTTTCAGGATCATCCCTCTTCGATGCTCGAGGAGAAAAATTTCTGCTCTCCACCCATCAGGAGCTCGGGAACACTTGCTTTGTGGACTCTATCATTTTTCGTGTACACTTCTCATTCCTGGTAGCGAATTACATCTGTAATAAACACTATTTTTTTAATAGTACATCGAATTTTAAGAGCCCTTATATTGATCAGAAATTTTATACATAAAATTACAATTGCAAAAGTAATTTTAATACATAAAACTATATCTAGATATTCTTGAATATTTTTATTATTATAAATAATCACAAAACTTTTATACGACCTTTTGAAGATATTTTATTTAATAACGCATAAAATTATTATCAAAAATTTTACATTATTTTCGATGTTAGACGCAATAAGATACTCTATTTTATTTTTCAAGTGGAATTTTCATTCGATACGTTTTAACAGTGTGTGTGATACGAATATTAATTTGAACATATTTTGTATACTTTTAAATTTTATTCTGTCTATTTTTATTCAATCAATATATGAACGAAAAGTCAAACAATATTTTAATCATCTCTTCTATGTAAGTTTGGGTGCAATGACTGCTTCGGAGCTGATTTCTTTTTTCTCCGTTGACGCGATATATGTCGCTGCTGTGCGATCGGGAACGGAAGCGAGAAGCAGGCGAGTGCGCGCTCCAGACGGAAGCGAAAACGGATCTCCGTCTCATTCTCTACAGCGGGCAATATAAATATAGAGATTGGTACGTATACAAGCTGTTTCTGGGAGAGGGTGTTCGGGAGCGAGCGAGCGAGCGATCCGCAGAGGCAGACGGGGCAACCGCGAGTCGAGCCACACGAATTTGCATACATATGACGTCACACGCCCCGGCTCTAATATCTCGCCGGGCCACGATGGAAATTAAGTCCTGAATCGAGGGGCGGCCTGCCGAGGAGACGAGACGCGCCGGGCGAGCGAAAGAGAGACAGCGCGGAACGTGAATCGAGAGACCGGAATCGTTTTACGGCGTAGCGCCATCGCGAAATTCACGATCTCTCCACGCCGGCCCGGTTTTACCCGGCTCTCTCGTAACTCCTCGTGCACTTCCGGTCCATCTCGCCGCAGTCAGCTCAGCAGCCTTTGACGAGGAACTTCGCTCGGGGCTCCAATCTCTCGCAATTTCGTACCATCAAAAATTGCATCTTTTTAATTCTTACGAATTTTTCGCACTTGTATAATTTCTCGAATTTCGAAAATCAACCCCCTCGCCCGATTCGATCTCGCTATTATCGTTTCTCTCGCGTCCCGATTTTATCTCGCGTCCGAATCTGCTCGTCGCCCCCCGATCTAAATCGTCTACGCTTACTCCGGACACGATTCCCCAGAATAAATTTCGAGTCGTTTCGAATCTCTCTCTGGGGAAAAATTGACGATAATTCGAACAGAATTGCAATTCTCAAGTATTCTTTTCCGGCGAATCAAAAATGTATTTTTTATTTCTAAAAATAAGTTGTCGTCACGTCAGTTTTTTTTTCATCTCGATTTATAAATCTTTTTTTGACCGACGATTTAAAATTTCTCGTCGACGAACATCATTTTTGAGACTTCATCGATTTTTTTTATCGTGTCTCATTCTTCGCGACTCTCGAAAAGATTTTGCACTCCCCTTCACGGCGATTACGTTTTTTTTTTATTACTTTTACCAGTCGCCCGAGCAGGCAATCATTTTTTTATCGTGATACACATATAAGAAGGCGATTTTGAAATATTTGTCGCCAGGCATAAATTCGAAGGCGGCATGCGCTTAAATACGGACCTGGAACCCTTTACATTTTTTCCCCAACTCCGATACACCGGTGAGTTCTTTTTTTCTGCTTTTTTAAGCGCTTTTTTTCCTGCCGAATCTTTCTCCCGTTCGACTTCTGCTTATTTTTCGTGTCCCGGTTTCTTCCTTCTCGCTTCACAGCCTCGCCGACGGTCGGTAGCTGTCCCGGGCTGCTCTTCTCTCTCGATCCCCCCCGAAGCTCCGTTTCCTCCTTCCTCGTCCCTCCGAAGATCTCGCGCCGTTTCTTCGACGTTAAGAAAACGATCGGCGAACGGAAGAGGGAAAAAACTCTCGCTCTTTCTCTCTCCGGTTTGCTCGTCGCGTCTTTTTGTCCCGCTCCTTTCGGGTCCCGACCTCCATTGTCTCGCGAGCGCTAATAAACTATCCAACGGGCCACCCCCGTGTATAGATCGCCTCCATTGTTATTATTTTCCTTCGAAATATTTCTCCCTCCCCCGCGAGGAGCGAATGCCTGAATATCCATGCGAGAGATATAAAGAGACCGGAGAGATCGAGGAAAAGAGAGAGAGAGAGAGAGAGCACGCTCACTCCCGTGGAATTCCCTCTCCGGAAGGGTTAAACGAAGATCGAGCGAATATGTATAAAATCGTTCTGGCACGAGCATCGATATATATTTATACTTATTTAAGACCCCATGGCGTGCGTTATGGAATTCCGTGCTCTCTTTAAACCTCCTTCCCTCCCCCCTCGTAGCTCCGCTCTGACTTATTATCCTCGTGAAAAAAGAGCCTGGATCCTCCGCAAGGATGTTGCAATACGAGGTATCGGAACAATTTTTTTTTTCACCAGAAAATAAATTTTTGTCCACAGAATAATAAAATTTAATTTTTTTTTAAGAAGTTTAATTGTTACGCTGAATTTTTTTCTCGTAGTAAAAAGATAAAATTATTCGGTTATATTTTTTTAGAGATTTTTTTAAAAAATAATTTTAATTTGTAATCTTGTTACTCAATTTAATTATTAAAGTTTCTTTATTATGTACACCGAAAGTGCAATTATCGGATGAAATTTTTCTCTGTAGATTTTTTTCAAAATCTAGATAAATATTTCTAATGTCAAACGACGAAGTATGTGAATATTGTTAAATGTCATTTAAAATACTTAAACGCTACATTAAAGAACATTATCCATGCAAATTTTCAAGATATTCCATATAGAAAATCATTATCGCCATATAATCATAATAGAACTTCTGCAACCTGCAATTTCTATTGTCTGACAATTTTTTTCATCTCATATGGAACAAAATAAATATAGGTATACATGCAATTTCATTTTAAATCGACGTTTTTTTCTCTTTTCTCATTCTTCTCGGTCTACTTTTTCCAAAATTTTCACTAATGTGCACATTGGTGGGTATATTGACATTTTTGAACAAAGACTATTTGTATTGTTACTCAAGGTATAATTTCATATTACGTAACGTTGAAATACTAGCTTTTTAGCAAATATTTTTAATCTATCGTTTGTCGGGTCACTTTTGCTGTATTTTTTTTGACTATTTGAAATTTCTTAAGAAAATGAAACGAGTTGAATAATTTCACAGTGCCATAAATTTCCAGGGAATTGCTGCGAGGACGACGGGAGTATATAGCGTGGAAAAAAATGAAAAACGAATGAAGATTGCGAGATACGAGAGAGATCGTCGCGCTTTATTTCCAGAAAGCTCGTACGTCCCGCGAGCTTCGTTACGAGATTCATGCTTTCGTCGGGTCACCGTCGTAATGATAATAGCCGGCAATAATCGTAACCGCTGATAACGGGGGAAGAGAGGGAAACGAGCGAGAAGGTCGACGAGAAATTTGATAAGAGCGAAATTTCAGAACCCGGGGGGGAAGAAAAAGAACAAAACGAGCGCGAAGCGAGCGGCGAGAGAGCGAGCCGAAAAGTGGAAAGTAATAAATATGTTCCTCCGGGGTAAAAAAATACGGGAAGCCCCGCGCGCGGAGATGAAGCGACTCGCCGGAGACGGGATACGCGCGGATCCTTTTTTTTTCTTCGCGCGGAGTAAAACAGGAGCCGTGTACCCCGCGTGATCCTCAGCACACGCAATCCAGAAACACACACGCATCAGGACCCGGTGAGATTGAGCCAAAGTACGCGCCGTGAGGGAAAAAAGAAGGAAAAAAAAAAGCGCGCAGCGGGGAGAAAAAGGATCCAGAAAGAGGGAAAAAAAGGAGAGAGAGAGAGAGAAAAAAAAAACATGAAAATAGCGGCGCTCTTTTCTCTCCTCGCCGGTAATATGAGAATCTCGTATATAGCAGTGGCTAAGATCTAATCTCGCGAGCTCGTCTCTCTCTCGGCTCCTCTCGTCGGGTGAAGAAACACTAGACACGAAAAGATAGAAAATAATATTACCCGGGGGCGAGAGGGACGCGGCCCGGAGCGAGAGAGAGAGAAATTGTACGTAGGTGGAGCGTGAGCCTCCTCTCTCGGCGATGGAACTACGAAGGTGGGCAACGTCGCCGAGCGCACGAGACAAAACGAAATCAGCGGAAGCCGGAGCACGAGCGCGGCCGGGAGTCTCGCGGCACAATTTCGAACAAAAATTCTTTCGGCCGAGAGGCTCCGATTCGTGGAAGTCGACTCTTTACCTTCTGCGCCTCTTTATGAATTAATAGACGACGAGAGACACACAGTACGAGAAAAAAAGAAAGAGAGAGTATGTCGAGGCAGAAGCTGCGGCGCTATATTCCATCAATTCTCAATCATGTAAATTGATTCCGCCGATTATTTTTCTTCTTCATTTCACATTCCGTCTCGTCGATTCTTATCTCGGATTTGATCCATCGGAAATTGGTGGAAGAATAATGTTTTTTAACGCTCGTCGTTGTGACTCTTATTTCGCTGATGAGAAAGAAACAAGAAAAAAAAATTTCGGAATAATTGGCCGAAGAGCAAATCGAAAAACAGATATAGATCGGCGAGAGCCACGAACTTTTTTTCTTCGCCGTTTCGTTTCCACGTGCCGCGCGGGGGCAGGCATTATTTTCTGCCCAATTTTCCGAACGAGCGAACCTCCCTAATTTCGTGGAGGAGGCGTTTTAAAGACTTTGGCGACAGAGTCACGGTGGCTCGTAAATCGTCTCGAGGACGCGCCGCCGCTTTCTCATTCTCGAAAATATTCCCGCTGCCCAAATGTCGCCGCGTGTATTTCCGCCCGAAAATGAATAGTGCGCGAAGAGAGCGTAAATAAGCAGGAGAAAAGAATAAAAGAGAGGAGATCGAGAGAGGAATTTGGAGGGTGAACGCGCGACATCCGGACAATTAGAGACGAGAGGTAAGCGAACGGTGACAAAACAACGGGTCGATCGCCCTTATTTCCCTCCGCGAGGGTGGCTCTCAGAAAAACCGCGCATATAAATTGGCTCCCGATCTCACGAAAATCGTCATACTTAGCATAAGAATAATTGGCGTCCTTGGATAAAAAAAGTGAGATGTAAAAAAAAGTGAGGAGAGAATAAAACGCGAGATGGATAAATGAGGGAATAATTGAGTATGGAAATAAATTCGAGTGCGCAATGGCGGCGGCGACGACAGCGGCAGTTAATCGAGAAAGGAATAAGGAGCGCCGGGGAAAAGCAGACTCGCCGGGAGGAATACACACCGAGCGAGAGAGGAAGCGAGGTGCGAGCGGGGGGATGAAACGGAAACAAAAGAGCGATCGGTATCTCGCAGTTGCGGCCCCCATCAGGACGTCCACTGCAACACGAATCGTTCCTCCACGCGCTCTCCGGCTCGTGTATTTTTCTACGCGAACGAGCCGGTATAAGTGGACGCTGATATTATTTCACCGGCGTTTCGACTGTTCATGCCTTCGCGATAAACTCGGCGCGAGCTTCGCGTTTTATCCGATTTTCGTGCCCGAACTCCACGCCCGAGAAGAAACCTCTCGATATAATGCGTTTTTCGTTATCACCCGGCTCGATCGCGACCCGATAGTTGACTATTTTTTTATTCGAGATTCCCCGCGGTCACCCTTTACAATTCGCCTCGCCATTTTTTTTCTATATATACGCACGCAGAAATAAATTTATTTCTACACATGCGCGTGTAAAAAAAAGGTAAATAAAAGTGTTGATGTAAATAAAAATGTGGACATGTATGGATAAAAAGAAAGAAAAAAGAATTAAAAGTAAATTAAATGTTGATATGCGACTGTATATATGAGAAAAAAATTGAGGGAAGAACAAACTGTGATAAAGTCTTTGGTAATTGAGCATTTGAATCGCTGGGGGATCGCGGTAATGGAATAACAATGTGAGAAGCTCGTAAATTATATGAGCGCGCGGTGAGTCGACTCATTAAGCCCGGAACGAAGAACGCTCGCGAGTTCTTACAAATCTTCAACTTCCGTTTGTCTCTCTCTCCCTCGGCCGTTCTTTCTCGGCTCGCTCGCTTTGCCTCGGTACACAGGTGTATTAACAACGCTGCGAATTTAACCGCCTGGCACGCACTTATTTTCCTCGGCCGTTCAACAGTTATGCCCGAGCCGGATAAAAGGGAGTGCATAATTTATGCACCAGACACTTTCGAGGGTTGCTTCCACCGGCAGGGTGGAAAAAATGTTTTTTTTGTTGCCTTAATTCCTCGACAAATTCTCACGTCAACTTAATATCCTGTCGACTTTTCAAAACTAAATACTTTATAATTATATACATACAATTAAAAGTTTTTAAAACAATAATTATATGCGAGATTTTGTTGAAATGATATAGAATAAAAAAGAAAATTTTCAAGAATATTTTTTGCCATATTAAAATAATGCAACGTTAATGCTGAAATTGATAAACATTGGTATATAAAATTACCAATCGATATACGAAGCAGCGCCCTGTAGGAATTTCCTATTTATTTATACGATCGAAAAATTCGAGGATCATTAATCACAGGAGACAGAACGTATCTGAATCTACATATACATGCATGTATACGGACACAGAGCTATTCACAGTCTTTAATGTATAATTTAAAGAGTATTCGAGACGCGAGACAGTCACGCTCCCATTTTTTATCATTAATTTATTTTTTTAGCTCTTCAATTTTTTTTTATCCTCTTATTCTCCGGTCTTTTTATCTAGTCATCCATTGTTCCAATTCAAAATAGCGACGAGAAGATGCGTTAACGCGATTGCCATGCATATTATTTCCAATCTCGTTTCTGTAACGACGTAACGGGTTCGTCTCTTGGCCACGAAAATTCGGCTCCCGAATAAACAGCCTTCAGCCGAAACAAATTTTTGGAACCTTGATAATGCCTTCATTTATTTTTCAAGGAAAATTCTGTCTCGATCTGTCGCGCCGGAGCTTGACGTCAACGTCGTACGAGGGATCAACATTTTTGTTACCAAAATAATGTAATAAAAAATGAGAAAAAAAAATGGTCGGTACGATGACTGGCATTCTGCTACTTTATCCCGCCTGCTCTGAAAACATCTTCCGAGAAAGATCTCGTTGGGGAAAAGAATACGAGGCGGAACATCACGTCTCGTTTTTTTTTCCTTTTTGATTTTTTTCTGCCCAGGAGAAGATAACCATAACTGGGCTCCCCGCTTTTTAACTACAAACATAAAAACCCGGAGACAAAAGGAATTGAGGAAGAAAAAAAGAAGGAACGTGAAAAACCAAGTGGAAACTTCATCCAAGGAGTGCAATCTCAATTAATATTTAGAAACTTCAATAATAAACGACGTTGACAAAAAAACAGACGTTCTAACGAGAATTATGTATATTTTTTTCGCATCGCTTTGAAGTCGAAATTAAAAGTCTTGAACGAAAAAAATACGAAATGCAGGTTGCATCGTGGTAAATTCAAATGAATTTTTTTCAAAAAGTCTGCATTTTTTGCGCCGTTAAGAGGGCGACGAATAAAAATCCGAGTGCGTACGTGCCTCCACGTTTCTCTCATCAAAATCTTGGCGCTATTCTCGCGCGCGGAGAGCCTTTTCGCTTTATTTCTCGTCTCCGTTTGCCGTCCCTCGGCTCTATCTCTAATTCCCTCTGTAAAATTATACACGCATGCACGAGCTCGTTTACGTGGACGCGCGAGCGTCGCAGAATTTTATCCATAATTTAATCTTAATTTCAGTCCGAAAGACGTCACCGGGGAAGAAAGAAAATTCCGTAAGTAAGAAGCGACGAGAGGAAAAGAGAATACACTCCTGTATTTTTTATTTTTAGTCGTGAAATATGACGAATCGTTTCCTTCTCGCTTTTTTTCCTGTTTTTCTCTCATTCTGTTTTGTAAGCGAGAACGGAACGTGATTTTACCCTCGACGCAGAGTCTTTCTCGTTTCGTCAAGAATCTAGCTCTCCTCGCTCGCCCACCGAAACTTTTGTTCTTCTTTGCTACGCGCTCGAAAAACACATCGTGACGATCCACAGCCCTTCTTTATCGCCTCTCCTCTTTATCTCATTTTTTGAGATTGCCATGTCCGATTACATCCTGTATTTTCACCTTTTTTTCTATGCATGCATTAAAAACGAACGTAACATAATATCAAAAATGTAGAATAATCAATAAAATTTAGAGCAAATATTCTCTGGTATGTTGTAATTCTCATATAATAAAACTAAGAGCAATATGCGAATAAAAATTATAGATAAATTTCATTATTCGATCAGTCGAGAATTGCGCGAACTAATAAATATGAAAAATGTAAAATTTTTGTTTTATGTGGTAAAAAAGATATCGCGTATTCTTTTTTTTAAATATTTTCT
Source organism: Cremastinae sp. A BG-2022a (assembly GCA_030522545.1). Classification (NCBI taxonomy): domain Eukaryota; kingdom Metazoa; phylum Arthropoda; class Insecta; order Hymenoptera; family Ichneumonidae; species Cremastinae sp. A BG-2022a. Next base: position 51,811 of record JAPYYW010000049.1, on the reverse strand, counting down.
ACCTTCTTTAATTTTATAATTGTAGATATATTTTATATTATTGGATATCACTTTATTATAAAAATACGCATTTAAGTTTGAAATAATTAGTATAATTATCACTTCATGGTAAAATTTATGCAAAATTCCATCCCTGGAAAGTCTGAAATTTGATAGATTTATACAAAAAAATATCGAGAAACCGAAGTTACTTTTCCAGGTGATAAATCACGCACAATTCTGTTTAAAATAAAATCGACATCGAGAGTAAAAATAACCCAAACAAAAAATTTTTCACATTTCTCCTTTCATTACTATAAAATATTTATTTGACAAGAAAAATGAGAAAAATTAGCGTTGCCTGTAAAAATGAAAGCAGACTAACATGCCAATTACATATACACATATTTACAGTAGAAAAGAAATGTGCGGAGCACCATCTGTGTATCTTCGGGTTTTGTTCGTTTTGCGCAACGAAATATCTGAAACACGTATCTACGGGTATGCATAATAAATGGGAGAGAAAAACCGTGTGCGAGCGAGAAAAGAGCTCTCCTCCGTCTCTCATCCGGCATCGATGCTGCAAGCCCCCGATGACCACTGCGAGAGAAAAACGTCGCGAGAGAACCGACTCCGGGCGGCGCAAGTGCGCTCCTTCCTCGCGCAAGACTCCACCTTGCTCCCTCTCTCTCTTTCTCATCGTCGCCTCCATATTTTTCGCCGCTATCGTCGAGCTCGCATAGTTAATTTGGGACGCTCGATATATTCAATTTATTCAGCGCCTCTCATCGTTTTTTCCGGGTAAAAAACTTATTTTCTCAAAAATCGTGCTCGCACAAAAAAGTCTTCGCATAAATACATGCCGCGACTTTCATTACGATTATGATCGGTGTAAAAATAGACGAACGGTGGAAAAAATTCGTATCCCCGTAACCGCGTTCGCTTTTATTTTTCTGGGTTTGTCTGCATGCAGTTGGGAGGAAATTTTGTTGCATTAATTTCTCTCGGGGTAGAAGTGGCGGCGGTTTTGCCTGTGAGCGGTTTTCGGCTGCGCCGAGTCTGATCCGGGAGGATGGAAGAGGATCGGCGGGAGCGGTCTGAGGAGGGATGGGAAAGAGAGATACTTGAATAGGAGAAGTAGAGACTCGGGGACACACACGCGGCGTGAATTCAAATGATCCACTTTAAATGGCGCCGGTTGTCTAGCACGAGCATCTCTCTCACGTACAAACGCTTCGCCGTGTTTGCGCGTATTCGGACAAGCCCGCACACACGTATATCTCTTTTGCTCCTCGTTCGAGGAGACGCAAAACCGCCGACTGCCCCTCCCGCGCCGCCTCGCCGGAGCTTTTCCTTTCGAGGAACGACTCCGACCGCGATTATCTCGACTCCAATTATCGCCCAATATTTTGTTTTCTTTTTTTTTCCTTTCTTTAAGGAAACTCGCACACGTTATATTCATCCACGACAACTCTAAAAAAGTATCTTTTACCTCATTTTTCCTTAGAATAAAATATTTGTTTTTATACAATTTTTCAAAGTTGGAAATTAAAGATGAATGTTGTAATAAATGTGAATTTTCAATAAAAATTCGTTTCTGGTTCAAGATGCAGTATTTTAAAGAAATAAATTAAGAATTTTTAAAAATGTATTTATTCAATAACTATAGACGGTGAAACGATAAAAATTTTAAAGTTTTGTCGTATATACTACATTTTTTAATAATATATATTGTATTGTTTTGATGTTTCATAGTTTTTGTTACCATTGAGGGAGGAAATACAGTGCGGAAGAAATTTTTCATCGACCGGTGGCTCATGATTTTCGGCAGGTTCGTTCCTAATTCGGCATCGCGAATTCACGGTCCGTAATAACAGGAATCGCGCCCTCTCGCATGCCCCGCGATCCGACTCGCCGTTTTTTGTTTCGCGGCTCGATCGCGACGAATGCATCGGAGATCGCGTGGAATAAGAGGAAAAAGATAGAGAGGGAGAAGCGTTTCAGGCTGTTTAGCACACAAAGAAACTTTGAAAAATAATTCTTCTTTTTTTCCTCCCCTTTTTGTTCCTTTTTCGCTCGGCGGCTTTTTTACTTTCTCCGACGAAAAAGATGGTCCTCCTCTCCAGTTTCTCTTGCACGGTGAGGAGGAACGAGAGAGAGTTGGAGAGAGAAATTCGCAGCGAGGACCCTCTTGGTCGTCGCCTCCGTCCGAATCCTCTCCTATAAATATACATATCGCTCGAAAGAGGGACAGAAGGGCGTAACTGGCGATATTACGCCTCGAGCGGTGTTGGCCCCGGGTCTTTTCATTAGGAAGAAATCGATATATCTCTTTCCACACTCTCGAAACCTCTGGCGTATTTTAAAATTTTTTTTCCTTATGCTAAATTTACTCTTTTTTTTTATTGTTTCCGATGGTCAACGCGGACGGTTTCGGTCCTCCCGCGCATGCTAATGTTCTACGCACGAAGCGCAACTGTTCTCTCGCGATCTCTCATCTTTCTTCCTCCTCGCCTGAAAATGATCTTCGAGCTCTTTTTTGTTCCCGGCTCCCTCTCTCCCTCCCTGCTTTTCGCGTTCTTTATTTTGCCAAATTTGATCACCAAACGAGATTCGATCTGACGTTCGATCGCTTCTTGTCTCCTTCGCCTTTTTTTCCCTCGATTTTTCTCTTTTTGTGCACGTTAGAGCTGCACGACAGTATAGTCAAGCGCGGTGGCGCACACACGCTTCTTCTCCCCTTTTTTATTCCTCCGCACCCTTTTCCATTCAACCCCTCGTCTCCCCCGATCGCATGTCCGATCTCGCGCGTCTCCAACGCTCCGTCTAGGCAAGCAGCCACGCTTCCACTCGCACGAAATTTTTATCGCTCCCTGCGCTAAGATTTCCAGACATTTTTTACAAATAATTCGCCTCGTAATTTCTCCAATTTTCATTTTTAACACCGAGAAACTTGGATTTTTTTCCATCTTGAGACTCGAATTTGAGAAATTCTTATATAAATTCGCATTTATTTTGTTTTTTCAGTCTTTTTCCTCTTTTTCGTTTAATTTTGATAATTTTTTGGGATCCCGAGTGACGAGTGACGGAAGAGGAAGGCCAAGGATGGCGCGCAAGTGGCCGCTGACGGAATGACGATCTCGCGAACGCGGAGGAAAGATAGCGAGTCCCGGTCGCGCTCGTTCTCCTCCTTCTGCGTCGATCCTTCGTCCCATTGTCCGGATCGCCGTTTAAATTTGAATCGCCGAGAATCTGATCGTTTATTGTTTAAATTTGTAGACTCGTTCTTAATTTGAATTTAAGATTATTCGCTGGCGCGTTGCGAGAGACGACGGCCGTGGAGACGAGGAGGACGACGACGACGAACGACGACGATTTGACTTGGTGATGCTCGCCAACAGAAGCTCGCCTTCCTATCCTCTCCCTTTTCCTCTTCCTCCCTCCTCATATATATTACACTGACACATCCATGCATCATACCGATATAGGAAATTTGTGCTCGGGAATAGACGATCTATTCTCTGAAAGCAAAAAAAAAGAAAACAAAAATTAACAACCCTAATTCTTCGGATCATTAAAATAGTCAAACTGAGCAACATAAAAAAATGTGAGCACAAAAAAAATGATAATCGTTCGTATAAAAATGATGCTGACGATTTTTATTGTTTTTTTTTTTCAAGTTCAGAAAATATAGTTTCGCGACGTCGATAACTTCTACGGTGGTCCGCGATGAAACTTCATTTGTGGCTCTAGCGAACACTCCCTCTCGCAAAACTATCGGGACGATACTTATTTTTCGTTTCTTGGCTATTTTTTGGTATAATAATGCGCTGACCCCTCGGGCATTTGTTATTCCAACTGTACTTATCTACATGGAATACCAAACAGGGAAATCCATCGTTCGGATGGTCAACCACCAGAAAGACTCTCGGCGATTCTCATTTCATTATTTACGCACACACACACGTGGAAATATATGTGCGTATAAATATTTTTTTTTCGTCGTCTCTCCGGAACGCTCTCGGATCTCCTCGGAGTCTGACTGACGTTAGTCAATCAAACGAAGAGGGGAAAAAAATACTCACCTTGGCGGGAGGGAATCTCTTTTCCTCTTTCGATCAATCTTTCTCCCTATCTCTTTCTCGTTTGGTCACCTCTCCGTTCTCGTGAACGCATGCCGACGAATGCCAGAGCATTCGAGATTTTCTCGCTCTCCGTCTCTCTCAAAATAATCTAGAAATCGAGCCCTAACGCGAGCATGACGTCTTTTTGTTTTTATTTTTTTAATTCACCGAGAATATTGTTGGTGAGAATGATTTTTTGACCGAAAGAATATAATTTCGAGGAAGTTTCAGATTTCGTCGACGAAGAGAGGCGCGAAGAGAGACGAGAAAAATATTGACTACGAGCGAACGAGTGGGGCTGCGAGGAAAGTGAATGAAAAAAGGATAAAGGGAGAATCTTCCTACCGGGTAGCAGGTGACGCTATCCACTTGATCCTTTTTTCGCTCCCTCGACTCGAATCTCACCAAGGTTAAACGATAAAATCAAAATTTCACCCAATGCGTGCATCTGTTTCGAGACAATGCTTCCGATTAATTAATCGATTGATATACCAAATTTTCACCCAATTGCACAGCGGCAATAATTTATTTGATTCTTATCCGATTTGTTTCATACTACAAAAATCTTGAGTCGACTCGAGATAAATTGAACATAGTTCTTAAAATATCAAATGATATATTTTATGGTTTCTGACTGAGATCCTTTCAGGACAAAATTTTCAAAACCTACGAAAAAATTGAAGACGACAGGTAACCAGTGGTCGAATGATTTAAAAAATAGAAAAATCAAAACTGTTGATATGAGAGAATCGAAAGAGTGTCAGAATCCTTCTGAATCCCGAGCTCTTTCAGGATGAGGATCGGGAAGGGAATAATCGAGAAGAAAGGATGGAGGAGCGCGGAGAAATTAAGCGAATTTGTATTCGGGAATTATTCATAATTGAGGGAGGGCACTTTGTGGATGAAAGGCCGGTCTGTCTGTCGAGGCACAGGAAATGAGGACGAGCCGAGGGAGGAACACGCGTCCGAAAGTCGACCCGGTATATATGTATATCCGCGGATATAAATACAAGAACGTGTGTGTGTTTGAGTGTGTGCGTGTATTTATCGTACACGGTATTCAGGTCTATATCGCTCGATGGGACGGATCAAACGACCGGTTGCTCTTTTGTTCGTTAATTCGATTGTATGGAAATTTGAATGTGAAATTGACGCGATAGCGAGGCCAGCTCATCTCTGCGATATTGATTCGGACGCCGTTGTACACGTTATTGTTCCAATCGCGGGTATCTCGTCCGAGCAAGGGTTCGCTTCCGCTACCGGCTTGATTGGGGAACGAGATATCGAGCCTCAGGTACGAATATTTTCTCTCTGTCCCGAATCACTTCCGGTCCAGCCAGATAAATATGAGAAAATAAATATAATATTATATTTATACACGTTTATAAAGCTGATTCCGACGAATGTGTTCAAGTTCTGTGCTCAGGGAAATACGATAAATATGATGCAAATACTATGTCTGAATCAGCCTTTAATCTACTCTCTAGCTTCCGCTACATTTAAATTGGAAACGCTCAAAACGACTGACCGGACGTAATATTACTCGACTCGAAAAAAAATGCAGTTTTTCCGTTTCAGAGGTAGGAATAAGGGTTGATTTCCCCGCTGACGCGATTCCACCGCCCTTTACCTGGATCCTGAGGAAGATGTGGAGGAAAAAACGTGAATAAATCGAGAGAACAGCGGGGGTGGATCGAAGCAGCCCGCGAGGGGTTAATGCACGAAAAGTCTCGTCGAGGAGCTTTCTGGATGCTTTTAAAAAATGTAACTTTATAACTTTTTAGAGGATTACGTCGTTAGACCGGTGGGGGTGGGAGTTGAGAAAAAGCTCTCGTTGGATGAGTTTTTATACGACCGCGGGAAAAAAACTACCCTCCGCTTTTTCTTCCTTCTCCCGGGAGTTTTCTTAATAAATTAAACAAAATTAGCCTTCGACTCGGCCGAGTCTCCCTCTTTTCTTCTTCCCGGCGAAAACTCGTAAGCTCGCAGGATAAATTAAGTGCCCGGAGAGAAACGGACGTGGCTCGTCGCCGCTAATTCCTCGCGGCTCTCGCCCGACGAGTATAACTCCGGTTTTTCTTTCCCTTATCTCGCACCTGCGAGCTACCCCGCCGATGAGATACGCGTCTGGTCCCATTATAAATACAAAACGTAATTTCGTCCGCGAAATTAAGAAAAGCTCCGAATACCGCGTGTTTTCGTTGGCAAGAAGAAAAAAAGCCTCGGGGTTGTTTTTCTCTCGTTCGCGTTTATTATTTCAACGACGAGAGTGGACACAGAGGAATCGTCCCCCGGGCGACGCTTCTTTCTCGCCCTATCTCTCGGAAATTAATCTCCGTTCGAGAGTCCCGTGTTTCTCCAAAAAAAGGGGAAAAAAACGAGAGGAAAAAGGGTGCAGTGGGGATGAATCGCTCGCCGGCCGGGAAAAAAAAACGAGAGGTCATCGCAGCTACGGACGATTACGGGGCGGACGCACACGAGCGAGCTCCGCACATTGTGTTGCTCTCAGTTCGCGAGAGGGTGTGAGAAATATGAAATATGAAGGCGAGCGAAAGCCGGGATAGCTCAAAAAAGGAGTGAGAGAGAGAGAGAAAGGCTCCTTTTCATTCGTTCGTATACGGCTCTCTCTCGTCGTTTTGTTTCAACGAGGGCGAACGTCAACAGGGTCGTTTGTCAGCTTTTCGTATTTTCCAGGACCAATCGTTTTTTTTCCCTCCCCTGCCTCTCCCTCCCCTCCGTTCAGGCCTTTATATATATATACAACCCCGAAGCTTCGCCCGATGTGTTCCAGCAAGAGAAATAAATTGTTCTCGTTATTACGAGAACTAGGAGTAAGAAAAAAGAGAGGGCACACCGAGGGAAAGAACCGGAGAAAAAACATAATAATAAATTGTTATTAGGCAGCGTGGTTCTCCAATAAAGGGATAATAAATAGACTTTTTTTCAACGGCACACAACATTAATTCACTCTTTTCCCTAATATATTCGCAAAATAATTAAAATATTTTTTTCTAATAATAATAAAATTATTATTATTGTATTTATATCGATCAGACGAATATAACCCTTTGGAGATAAATTTATATCACTCGCACACCCTACAGTGGATACTTTTCCAGTCGCTCTGCTCTCTCGGCGTTGAAATTCTGCTTAGCCTCGAGGCTCGGAATGAAATTTAGCAAAAAACTGGCTCGTCGGGCGTTTGTTCCGCCGTGCGACGAGATTGGATTTAATTAAGGATAAAATTAAAGCTGGGTCGAGTAATTGCGTGATTAGCCGGCCGAGCGGAGAGCGAGAGCGAGCGAGAGGAAGGGAAGGACCTTGCGGGGAATTAGAGCCGCGGTAATCGAGGTATATACCGCTCGTGAAACGGCAATCCAATCAACGTATTCGCCGCGAGTGGCCAATCAAACCCTCTTGAAGGCGCTACCGGCCAATTTGCATGGGATTTACATGACTAATCGAGGATACGCGCGTATATATCCCTCGCCCCGTACACGCGGTACCGACAGAGACACCCGGCCAGGATTTTCATTGCCTCTCCTCGATCCGTTCGTCTCGATAGTTATATCACTCTCCGTGACCACCAATGAAACTTGACTCTTAAAACGTGTATTAAACTCTTAAAAACAAATTAAAACATTCATCTCGAACAACCCTCGATGCGTAAAAAGCTCTTCAATTACTCATCCCCGTTCAACCTCCAAACACTTTAATTCGCAGTTTTTACGCAAAATCTAAAGAAAAATAACATACGTGTTTGGAAGAACATTATTAGGCTGAATTTTTTTTTTCTCGTTGTCGCCGTAGACAAAAGTCACAGATTACCGATAACTCCGATGAAATTCCGTTCGCCCGAGTGCGCATCGTATTTCCGTAACGAAAATTTGTCGACTGGTACACAAATCCGGGAATTTTCAATCGCTGAATACGTAACGAGTTTTACAAAATGTATATACGGATCGCTGGGACGGTGCGAGGTGTGGCAGGAGGGCGGGAGGGGAGGAAAATGCATCGCTTTTCATTAGCATCTCGTTGATTCAGTGCCGGGGAACGCGCATCGATTTTTTTTTCTTCTATACCCGCGGCGCGCGTCGAGCGCTTTTTTTCTCCCATCCCTTTTTCCGTTATCAGCGGCCAATTTTCCGGTTTCGCAAATTCGTGAATTTTCAACTCGGGCGTAACGACGTACCGGAATGTAAAATTCCATCATTCATTATTGCCCGTCGAGTCCGACGAAATTATCCGGGCGAGAGAGAAAAAAAAGCGAACGGCGAGGAGGATATCGATCGTCCGGTGAAATTAATCGATTATTCTGACGCGTGCAGCGGATGGACGGGGAGCGAGAGCTCTCCGCGAGGCCGCGGAATAAAATTCCCTCGGTCCGGGACGCCGGATGAGAGAAAGGGAGAGCCGAGTCGCTCTGATTCGTTCATTTCGACGTGGGCGTTGTAATTAATCCGGCCGGCACGTAGAGAGCGGCGCGAAGATAAAAGCTCCCGCCTTTGATAGCGCGCCGGCCAGGAGCGAAGAATTTCGCGTGAAAGGGGCCGAGGATAGGCGTGGCCAGCACTGAAAGTCCAAGTGAGAGAAACGGAGAGAGAAGACACGAAACGTTCTCGATTCTCGGCGCGAAGGGTGGATAGAAACCGAGGGAGACGCGAGATGGACTTTTCTCCGTGCACGAGAGTGTGTACACACTGGAACAACCCCCTCGATCCTTTCTCGATCTCCCTCTCCGCCCGCTCCCTCGCCTCTCGCTCATAACGAGATACTTCTGACCGGGATTCCCCTTCCCGAACACCCGGGTCAGCCAATCAACGCGACCCGTAATGAGGCGGTTTTCACCCTTCTAATTACTGACCGCCGATTCGCGAGCATCTCCGGAGATAAACGAGACACCCTCTGCGCCGTCTCCGGACCGACCAATTACCGTTCCCTTCGCATCCTTTAACGCCTCGACCTTTTTTTAACCCTTATACCCAGCAAAACTATAGTTCTTATAATAACTTTTCGTGTACTCGGGGGTCATTTTTGTCTCGTGAATATTCAATGCAATTAGAGTGGTTCAAGTATATTAAAATCATTTTTTTAGCTAGATTTGTTTGTCTCTTTACTGAATCTAGATTTGGATTGGACTTAACAAAAATTTGTCGTTGAAATATCATAAAAGCACGAAAAAGTAGGTTTAGATCGATTCACAAATATGACGATAAAAAAATTTTTTGTTTAACAAATGAGACTAGCAGAAAATCTCACGAGATAAAAGATAAAATGTATAAACGAATGAAAAAGATACATTTTTTTAAAATAGTTAAATATATCAAAAGTAGTTACATGTTTAAAAAAATTCACACTATGTAGACATTTATAATAAAATTCCCAAGTAGAAAAATTCCTAAGTAGAAAAATCCCAAAGTAGAAATGTTCCACGCAAAACAGACAAAAGGTTGCATTTACTTTTTTCCCTTTCAAGCATTTGTTAAATCGACAAGAACAATCGTCGACAACGATTTTATAAATTTATTGTAAAAAAATCGAAATTTTTCGATATCAAAAGTGTGCACGTATATAGCGTTGAGAATATATATTTCAATTCATCTCGAGAAATATAAGCCAAGTGAGAAAGAGGGTCTCACGGGGTGCATACATGCATGCGGAAGAAGACTCGCCGTGATTTCTCAGCGAGAGGGTGACCGAGTGGGCGACGGGAGTAGCGCGGGCAGGGGGTCGGGGAATAGATGCAAAAATTCCAATTCGACGTGTGCGTTCGGTGCTTTTCCGGAACGGCAAAGAGGAAGCGCGGCGGGCTCGCGACTCCTTTTCTTTCTCCCTTATTCCCCGAGTGCACGGACGGGAGGCCGCGGGAGAGAGCGTACGGCGCCGGGGTCGCCGGGGAAAAATGCACCTGTGTCCCGTCACACGAGGAGGAAACTCGCTGCCGGCGTCGTTCTCCGCGAATTCTCCCGGCGACGGGGACTCAGACCGTTCTCGCCCCCTCGCCCGTGCACACACGTATGTATATTCGAATATCGTGACAGAGAAGAAGAAAGAGAAAGAGAGAGAGAGAGAGAAGAGAAAGAAAGAGAGGAAATATAGAGAGAAGGATGAACGAAGTCGTATAGCGGCGCAGCCTCTTTTTCCCTCGTCGCCCTTCAACTCGAATCTCGCACACGCGGAATTCCGTCGCACACACTTATTCCCCATTTACATACTCCCCGACGCCCGCGTGTATTCCACACACGCGAGAGAGAAAGAGAGAGAGAGAGTTTCTCTCTCCGACTCGGGATTCTCCTCTTTCGCTCGACGCGCGTCCTCTCCTCTCGAATTCCTTCTACACCCCGGTACATATACATTGTACAGGAGACATATATCCGGTGTGTGTACACACGGACGGTATGCATCGAGTGTCCTCCTATTTCCTTAAAATTCCGATGGATCGTGTGCGCGGCGCCGCCGGGGGGTCCGTTCGAGCGATCTCGCCTCTCCTCCCCTCCGGCCCGTGAGCCTCTTGCGCAATATCGGAGCCCTTCCGGCACGCGTGTGTTCGCGCATCCACGTATTAGTGGCTATGCACGCGGGAAACACATGGGAGGGGGTTGCGAGCGGCGAAGGGGGCTGGAAAAATCGCGAGAGGGAGAGAGAGAGAGAGAGAGCGATGGCTCTTCTGTTCGTGGTAATGGTGATGGTGATGGGAATGGCGCGATCCTCGTACACCGATAGCGAGAAAGAGAGCGCGAGAGAAAACGACTCCGGGACACTCGCTCTGGCGTACATGCTCGTCGGTGGAGCGAGAGGGAAAACTTCGAGAAAAAAAAAGAACACTGCGGGAGAGCGAGAAAGAGGGATAACGTCGCGAGGGGGTTTGTAGAAGAGCGAGAGCATTCGTATACGATATATAAACTATATAGACGGGATTCCAGTTTAAAAATACAAATGGAGTATCGAGCTTTCGAGGAAAACGTGCGGAGAGGGAGGAGGCGTGTACATAAGAGTGACGAGGATAAGGAAGAAAGTAGAGAAAGAGAGAGCGAGAGAGAGAGAGAGACTGGAGAAAATAGAAACAGAAAAGAAGGAGCGGGAGAAAGATCGAGAGAGAGAGAGAGAGAGAGGTTTGGAAATAGGGGTTGAAGAGTCGGGCGGCCAGGGAGATGAAGCGAGGCTGCTGGGACTCGAAAGGGTGCGGGAAAGGCGGAGGGAGATATTTCAAAAATCGAATATTGATCAGAGCTGCCAATCCTCTGGCTCCCCCGTGCCACCCTCCGCGCGCGGGTACACGTATACATAAATTCACGAACACACGCGAGAGAAAGAGAGAGCTCGGGTAACGCGACACGCCGGCTTCCATACCTATTCCGGCTAAAGTTCACGTGTGTTTGCTCGTCATCTCTCTTCCTCTCTCACTCTTTCTCTCTTTTTTTACTTCTTTTCATTCTTTCTTGCCTCATCTCTCGCGCGCTCCCTCTCCTTAACTTTAACCCTCATCCCGGCTCTTTTGCTCTCCCTCTCGCGCCCGCCGGCTTCGATCTCGCGCGGCTCTTCCGCGTCTCGCTCTCAACTTTTTCCCCCGTCTCCGCGAACACGCTCGAAACTTTCCGAGCACATGCATTACGGAAATATGCGCGCTCGCTCGTGTCCACCTCGATTTTTTCACGGAGTCGCGAATATATGGGGAGAATATACGTGGAGGGAGGAAAAGGAGAAAAAGTGCAAAAAGAAGGAGGCTCGAGAACAGGGCAGGGAAATGTTGAATTATATGGAAATGGGCAGGAATAATCGGAGGGGATGACGCGAATAACGCCCGATGCAAAAATGAGATGCACGCGAGATGCGTTCCGAAGATGCTGGCGCGAAACGGAGGGAGGAGGGGGAAGTAAACGAACTCGAGAGGGGTCGAAGCTTCCGAGCTTACTCAGATAACTCGCACCCTTATATACGAGCGTACCATGGGGGATGATTCGGGGAAGAACTCGCGAGGAAAAAATAGAGAGATGAAGAAGAGCTGCCTTGGAGAGATCTTTTAATGGCGAGCGAGTATCCACCCTTTGAACGGAATTCCCCGTATCCTGCGAAAAAAAATTTCGTGTGTGCGTAATTCTGACCCTATTCGCCGCCGCGCGGCCCTCTCCTCGGGAGCTCGTTTATTTTTTTTCTTCCTCTTTCCTTTTCATTTCGTTTTTCTCCTTCGCTCTCTCTTCCTAGCCTCGCCCAACCACCCCCAGAGCGTATTAGCTATTCTTATGTCCAACGACGAATGCCCGATTCCCCTCCGGCGGCGAAAAGGGACACCCTTCCGAGTAATCGCATTTTAAATTACCCGGCACGTATAGATAGCTCTGCCCAGCCATTTATATACGACGAAGAAAATCTCCTCTTTCTCTCGCTCACGGGCGCTCTTTATCCTTTCTATCTTATACATATGTATGCGTTTATCTGTATAAGGAGAAAAAAAAACAGCGTCCTGTCTGCATGTTTATATATATATATATATATATACGGGAGAACTGTATATATGCCCATTTCCACACTCCAAAGATATCTCGGGCTCTCCACATTTACGTAAGCAGCGCCTTCTAAATATAATGGATGTGTGTACTTACGTGTACGTGTGCCCGCGGACGTGTGCGATGGATTGAGGGAAAATCCTTTCGGTGACTCGAATCGATACGATGAGACTCAGCGCACGGCCAAAGAGGGATCATGCCCATCCCCGCATCTCCAACTGGGTGCCCACACTCCCCGATATTTATATCGTGAAAAATGAATTTATTACATTATATTCGTATAAAACTTTTCCACGTTCTAGATCAAACTTTGAATCTCGAAATTTCCCTCATATCTGCGCTTATTTTTTTTTTCTCTACGAGTATGACATAACTCATAAAATGCCCTGCCCGGATCGAAGTAATTGCTCGGGAGCTTTTTTAATCGGAGATGTTTATTTTGCATCGTGATGATTTAGACACAGTACATGGAAATAATATTATTTGAAGATTTTTCATGTAAAAGTAATTTTTATTGCACGATGATTATTGTGGTATGTTGTGTATGAAAAAATTCTAGGAATTTCTGAACTGTTACTATAGTAACTCTTCTTATAAAATTCTCTTCGAGTATAAAGAAATATTTATACACGCAAGTACAGTGATTCGATTATTCTAGAAAGATATCTAGACTGCAATTTACGAGTTGCAACTTAACTTAAGGATGTTTTGAAAAAATAATTTTTTTATGACAAAGTTCCAGAACAATTTTGAAATTAGCTCTTTTAAATATTTTTTTCGATATACAATAATTTCTAATATCCTTGAATTGATTAAAAGATAAGTCATATTTAAACAAAAATAATTTCTTCATAGGAAAATTGACTCGTTTAAAAAGTTTACACCTTTAAAACGACCGTCTTTACAAATAGAAATAATGTTAAACACTGAAAGCAATAATTCCCATAAATAATTCATTTTATACCACGAAAAATATTTAAAAAAGTAAAAAAATAATACTAAAATTCAATTTTTAATTAAGCCCCTGAGCCAGTATAACCTGCTATAGTATTTAATAAAAAGATATTAGCTGCTTTAAACTATAATCGTAAAATAAAAATGCCTTCCTCGAGTTTGAAACTGGGGACGACTTTGACAGGAGAGCCTGTGCGAAAATGTATAAAAATGTGTACAATGGTAGATCGAGTAGTCTCCCGGTATTCCCATCTCGTCGTTGGCTCTCTCTCGCGCCCGGGTCGCGGCGTCTCGCTCTCGTCATTCGGGCGGTGGGCGTCCTGCCACACGAAGACAAAACACCGGCGACGGAGTCGCGTCTCCTTATATAGTACAAGCGCGACCCCGTGTGCGGGAATAAAACACTAACAAAACAGCCCCTCGCGCGAGAAACTCACCCTCCCGCGTTTGAACCCTCTTCATCCCCTTCCCATTCCTCTTCTCTCTGTTTCCATCTTCGTCCTCTCTCCTTTTCTCTCTCTCTCTCTCTCTCTCTCGCCGGCAGTCTCGGTCGCGCTCCGCGTTTTCCCCGGCCAGGCGGCCCCCGTCTAACAAACGAGCCACGACACCCCGCGTAATGGGAAGGCTGCTGCTGCTGCTGCTGCCGCCTCCGCTTCTTCCTCGCGGGCGTAAATCGTGTATCGCTGAGAAACAGCCGGGCACGAGCTCGCCCGCTTCCCCGACTCGCCTCCTCCGAATTAAGCCCTTTTCTATATTCGATACTCACACGTGTGTATATCCGCGGGGCCGCGCACACGCGCTCGGAAAAGCCGCGACGAGGATGGAAGCTGCGAGAGAGGAAAACCCCCTGCGCTTGCCAGGCTACAGCGGGAGGAGAGGTAAATCCATATTTTACACCACCGCTCTCGCTCTGTATTCCCCGCCATCTTACTCCGTTTCGTTCGCTCTCTCTCTCTCCTCCCTCCTTCTCTCTTCGTCCCCCGTTCTTCGTGCATTCCAGTTCTTTTTTTTGTTGTACACACACGAGCGAGACGCCGCTTCCGCGACACACAGGGCGCAACTCGCTTGTTTCGTCTCCGCTCTCGCTTATATAGGCGATATATAAGGTGAATTCGGCCTCGGAGACTCGACGAAATTAAAAAAAAGACTTCTCGACCTTCATCAGATATCGTGAGCTCTCTTGATCGATGATTTTTTAAATAAATTGATCACGCGAGAGGCTCATCCCGCCGTGTCCCGTTTGATCGATCGTTCTAATTTCTCCCTCGATTCTGGATTTTCCGTTTATTTATCAAGCCTGGAGTGTCCGGCGACGTCTCTTGTTTTCCTCGTCCTCTTTCTTCGTACCACCTGACATTAGAATAATGGCGTCAACGCGTTACGCAACTCCGGGGAAATTTAATCCATCGGGCAAATATTTTCCGAGAGTGGATTCACGGGGCTGACGTTTTCTCTCTTTCTCCCTTTCGCGAAAGATTCCGGTTTACTTTAATCCGCAGTTATAACAGAAATGACACTGACCGATCGCGGTCGTTTGACCGGACAGGACGGAGGTCGGCTGATTAGGAAGATCGTTGCTTGCTCTCCAGCTTTTCCGCAACCTCGACCCCCCTCGGACGTCCTCTCGGGCGAGCTCGCGTCGTTAATTGGTCAAATCCGGCTTGACCGTCGATTCACAAATGTCGGAGAGACGAAAAAAATTTCGGCGCGGCGACAAGGTAAAAAATAGCCGGGATAACGGGGGTTGATGCTGGAAAGGGTGGAAGCTTAAAATCATAAAGATCAGTCACAGCCGCGTGCGCTGGCTCGGTTGACGGACGGGCGTGCCGAAATCGATACTTCGTTTCCGATATAAATTCGAGGTTTCCCTCTCGTTTTCGACGCAAGGGTGAAAAGTTCCGTGATCGCCGAGGGACGGGAATCCACGTATACTTTCTCTCTTTTTTTTCCAAAGTTTGCCCATTAACTCTGATCGGTATAAACTTGAATATTTTTATAAAAAGGCTTTTGGGATAAATTAAATTATGAAAAGTGCTATCGAGTTCCAGTGTTTGGCTCGGAGAATGATTCCCACTGGAATTATTAGACGTTTTCCTTTATCGATTCGAGCCAGGAAAAAAAAGGGAAGAGACCCTTTGCCAGGGACGATAACAGTAGTTCCCATTTTTTCTTCTCTCCCGCATCGTCTTTCTCTCTCTCTTTTCTCTCTGTCGCCCGATAAAAATTGGTGTCTCGGACTTATTATGCAGCCCGGCCGCGTCTCGGGGCTTGACGGGAGTGATGGGGGTTGCGGCGATCGGGCTCCGAGTCTGATGACTCCGAAGATCCTCCTCTGGGAAATACTCATCGCCGGGGCCTCCTTCCGTACGGACGTGCGAGCAAAAAAATATTCTTCTCGCCACATCTCGCGCAACTTAATTTCTTCATCCCTCTTCGATCGATCCACGTCGCGTGCACCCTCCTTGCTTTGAAAATTTATGAAATTACTTCGTACCAAATTATATTTATACAAAATTACACGTGTACCAAATATATAGTGTATCGAAAGTCAAAAAGTATAACGAAGAGGTCGTTCGGTCATTCTCGGAAAGTTCGCGAGGGTCGCGCGAGTTCGTGAGAAATGGCGACGCTGGGCGAAGAGCGAGAGAAAAGAAGCGCGATGAGACGATATATAAAGAGGGACGAAAAACGAGAGAGAGAGGGAGAGAGAGTCGAAGAGACGACAGGAAAGGTTTATGAAAGCAAAACGAGAGTGGGACGTGCGTTGCCTACCTTTTTCCCTCTCGCACCCCGCGCTCCCTCCTCCCAACGAGCTCCGTGAAAAGCATCAGCTTTCCTCTCCGCAATTTTCACCTACTCGCCCGGACCCTTGTTTCGCAGACGTTCCGACTCCTTCTTATTTCATTTCCATCGTCCTTCCTAATATATTTCCAGATAAAAATATTTCGAGATAAAATATATACGCCCGCGATTCCCGGCGAGGAGAGGAGGCCAAATATTTTTTCTCCTCCCGGCGTGAGTGCCGGCGAGAAAAAATATGGAACTCTCGTTCCATCGGGCTCCGGGCGGGGGTGAGAGGCGCCTGATTATCTTAGACACGAGGATTAGGCTTACAGCTCGGGGGATTTTCCTGGCCAGCGGGGAGGAACGAGCGAGAGAGAGAGAGAAGAGCGAGCGCGGAGGTTGATGTCCGGCACGTAGAGACAAAGTCGCTCGTAAAGTCGACTAGCTCTCGAGAAAAGGGCGCTTATAAAAATATATATGTATATATATCTGTACATAAACGTATGTGTGTATAAAAAGAGAAGAGGGCGAACATTCGCTCCCCCTCCGTTCTTCCGATTCCCCATTCTTCGAGATTCGCCATCGCCTCTCGCTTCTTCTTCCCTCCTCTCCTCGATTTTTTTTCTTCGCAAACTTCTCCCCGGTCCTCCCGTATACGGCGAGAGCACTCGAGTTCAACACACGTTTCGGTGTGCTCTACCCGGTATAACCCTCGCACGAAGCTAATCATATTTTCTAATCCGACGCCGGCGTCGTGGCCAAAACCCCCCGGCGCTCCACCCCGTTGGAAAAGTCGAGGAAAAAGCCGGAGAGGGCGGAAAAAAAATGAAAGTTCGCCGTCTCTCTCGGCCTTCGACTCTCCTCATCGCGCCACGTCGTCCTCCGCGCTATATCATATAATTTTCCGACAAAAAGCACTTACGTTTCACCCACCCCCGCTCTGGCACACGACTCGACAGTCCCCCGCAATCCCCTCGCGCCCCCTTCCTTATTTTTCTCCGCACGCCCTCTCTCGCTCTTATCCATTTTCGTTCACGCTCTCGGAAAAACCCGTCCTGGCACTCTGCTAGAGGGCTGAAAATGCACTCGTATATAGAGTTTCATAGAAAAAAATGTCTCATCTCGTCCACACGGCGCAGACACGTCTCTCATAAACCCCTCGGGACGCGAGAGACAAAAATAAGCGGATGACAAATTATTATTGAAATAATTAGAATGTACTGTTTTTCTCGGAAAATTTATCTTGTTCTTGCGAAAAATAACAGCGTTCGCCGTTCTGTCGTTCTTTATTTTAATGAAATAAAACGCACGCTATTCCTCGAAGCAAACTTTGAGGAAAATGGATGGTTTTTTTTCTGTGTCATTTAATCAAACAGTTAGACCTCAATGAAAAAATAGGAGGGAGTGTAAATTGTGAAAAAAAAGTAGGAACTTAAGTAATGACAAAAGTTTTTAGCATTATAATCAATTTAGTGCATCGTTCTACTTATGTAAAAAAGAACATAAGCAGAAAGAAAAGATATGATGATGGAGACGAATTTTTCCCTCAGTAGTTGGTCGAATTAATTAGAAATTTAATGAGAGAGAATAAAAGTGGGACGAGGGTATAATTTTTTTTTTATGCAATGAGAAAAGAAAGAATTCTAGCATTGAAATTCGTTTTATCCACTTTTCTAATGATAGCAAAGAAAATTTTTAAAAGTATCATGAGAACAGAGACAAACTTTTTCCTGAGTCATCATCCCAATTATGTTGGAATCGATAAAAAAAGTGAACGGAGAGAAATTTTCTGAAAATTTAAAGAACACGTATTCAGCGTTATAATTTGTATCGTTCTTTTTTCAAAAAAGAAGGGAAAAACGTGCATTATAATAATGTGACAAGAGGTAAATTTTCCCTCAGTGATCGAATTAATTAAAAATTTAATGAAAAAAACAACTTTAGAAGAAAGGGGACAAATATTTCCAGGAATACAATATCTTTCGTTCACTATATACTATTATAATAAATATTACAAAAAGGGAGAAAAATTTTTGCCTCGGTCATCGATCCAATTATTTTGGGATCAATGTGAGCGAGTAGAAATTTTCTGAAAATGTCTAAGAGACAAGTATCGTAATACCTGTAATTCTTATTTAAAAGAGGAAGGGAAAAACGTGCATAAGAATAATGTGATGAGAACAGAGAGTACTATTTTCCTCAGTCATTGATCCAATTATTTCGAATTTAATGAGAAAAGTGGGAGGACGAGGGAAATTCGGTCGAAGCGGCGGGAGAGAGGCAAATTGCCAAGTCCGGAGGGTAGCTCCTGTGGAAAATGGTTACCATCCACGGATCGTTAGTTTCAGCAACACACATAAGCGATATAACGTCCATTACTACTGCGGCGGTTGCAGTAGTAATGGCGCTCGGGACGGTCGAGGAGGCTTTTCCTCGGGCTGGCGAGAGGGGCCGAGGGGAGAGTAAGACTACACGTTAAACGCATAGAAAAATCTTCGGGGACACTCGCGTTACTTTGGGCGAGCGCGGGTTATACGCGAGAGGGAGCGAGAGGCGCGCGGTAACGAGATGTGGATCTCGAGAGGGCGAGGGATGAATCGAGCGGGACGAGAGCAAGAAGGAGAGACAAAGTTTTCCCCAGCAGTCCTGGAGAGTTTTATGGTAGGGGCTGGTACAAAGTTGGAGACGAGAGCGGGAAAAGCGTCGATTCCATCCCTCCGGCTGCTCTCGGTGGGCGCTCGCGCTTCGAGGGTGGTGGAAATTAAGTCGAAGTACGGAGAAAACGACGGAGGGCGAGGAGGAGAGAGCAGCAGCAGCAGCCCAGGATTCTCTCTCGAACACTTCTGGATTCTCGCGGAGCTCGTTGCTCGGAGCGACACCTCTCATTCTTCTCTTCGCCTCCCCGGAACGTTAGATTTTCAAATAACCTCCCTCCGGCTCCTCGGCCCGGGTGCTCGGTCGCGTCCCGCTCTCTCCGGCGTTCCCATCGGGCTCTCTCTCTCTCTCTTTCTCCCCTATCCATTACGGAACCGCTCATAGACGCTGGACTCATTTATAAAGCGGGAGGACGATGGACGGACGGCGGAGGCACGGATCGAGATTAAGAGCGTGCGCGCGCCGGAAAACACGGGGCGGGGGTGGAAGAGCTCTCGTGGGCGTAGCCAACATGGCGCCGGCGACGCCCAGAATTTGGTCAAACGCCGGGGAGGGGGAGGAGGCCGCGCGAGCGGAGGGGAACCCGGAGTAGGGTCAATAATTCCGTCTCGCTCGGGTCCGGCGCGAGGGATAAAGCGAGACAAAGATAAAGGCGAAAAAAGGGAGACAAGCTACGCGGCGAGAGGGGAGAGATCGACGCGTCCCCCGCGCTTCGTCCACGCGCGCGCCAGAATTCCGCTCTTGCCTTTATAATTGTAAATACGTGTGGATTTTTCGACGGAGAGCTCGCACGGGGCTTCCTCCCTTCCGGACTCGCCCCACGCCTCGCCAAGGAGACCGTATGCAGATTACGACGCGTCCGAGGAGAGGGAAATTGGCTACGGGAGCTCGGGAGGGGGAAAACTACGGATCCGGAGTGGGTGAACGCTCGATGCTACAGTAAAAACTCCTTTTGTTCTATGAGCGCGCACTCTCGCGGGCGAATTCTCGTTTTTTTTCCCCCGATTTCTATATTTGTCCCGATACACCCACTAGGGCGAGGGAAAAGAGCTTGCGCACGATGTCGCCGCCAGGAATTCGCGGATGTAACACACGCGGTATAGGGGAACGTTCCCGGACAGCGGTATAACAAACAACTAATGGCCAATTTTTTCCAACCTCTTGATTAACCGCTGATTAATTAATTAATTTGCGAAAATAATTACCCATTTTTGTCTCGTTTCTCGAGGGAGAAAGAATTTATACGAGTACCTCGGCTTCTCCCTTGCGAACGTTTCGTTGATGGCAAGGAAGGAACGTCCTTCGTTAGAAGTTACGGAAAAAGGACGAGGGATAAATAAATTACGGGCGCCAACACGAGATATCCTTCGAGGGTGCTCGAGAAAGGAGGCTCTCCGTCTCTTTTTATTTTCCTCTTCGACTCACGCGAGATGAGAGCGAGCTTTTTCTTTTCCCCGTCGCGTCCTAAATGTCCACCCCCGTGCGTGTTCTTGCGTAAAAAAGCGTAGCGGAAAACCGAGCGAGAGAGAGAGAGAGAGAAAAAAAATAGAATAGATTCGAGAAGGGGTGTGAGCGTGTGTTATTTTTTCCAAAGCATTAAGCTCGCCTTTCCTGGCGAGTTTCTGGATTCGAATCTCTCTCTTTTTCTTCTCCTATTTCTTTCCTCCGCCCCTGTACTCTCTCCACCCCGCTCCGTGACGCAGTTGCTCGGTCTCTTCTCTTCTCCCAAGCTACAAATGCGAGAAAGGTGGACGAGAATCCCGGAGAGGTTGGGACATAGTTTAACTTGGGGATTCCGCACGGGACGCGCACACACACACACACACGCGCGCGCGCGGGAGAGGAAAAAATATTTTTGCTCTCGCCTCCGAAATGTATCGTCTCGTGCGGGCTCCTATTGTAAACAGCGGCAAACAAAAATACGCCGAATAGACGTCCGAGGAACGAACAAACGACGGATTTTATCGGATTCCGGATTCCTTCGTCGGCGAATAAGGGGAGCGAGTACATATATATATTTTTTTTACAAATAATTGAAAAATAGCCGGAATGAGATATGAAAACGAGCGAGGGGATGAATTCGGGGTTATTATCCTATTCGCCGTCACAAATGCGGCGAGTCCTGAGCGATCCATTTGCGCACACGCGCGAGCAACTTGGCTGATTCCGTTCTCTCGATTGCAGTGCTCGCGGTCCATGCACGAATGAAGAGAGGAAGAAAAAAAAGGAAGAAAAAAAGGAATGGCATGAGAGCGAGAGAGGGCGAGAGAAAGAGAAAAGAGAGGCAGCGCAGCGACTGGTTTCATCGAGTTGGTGGTTGGCTGAGGGCAGATCCGCAACTTCCAACCTATATCCCATTCGCTTTCTTCTCGCAGTCCTCCAGTCATTTCGCCTCCTCCCTTGAATTTTTACTCATCCTCCTTTCCCCCCCATTTCTATCCTCCCCAAGCTCTCCTTCACTTCTTTTTCTTCCTCGCCGTCTCATTCTTATTCCCGCTCTTGTTCCCTCTCATTCTCTTGTTCTCCGCACCAGAGAGACAGACTCAATTTCCATTCATTTATTTTCGCCGCCATTTCACTGATTGCCACCGCACCCGTTTATTCTTCTTCCTCCTTTCCTTGCGATTCTCGTTTTATCGCCGCACGTTTTCCAAGCGCTCGCTGCGCTTCTGTCCCTCTTCATCCCTCTCCACCACACCCCGCCTTCTTCTTAGACTCGAAATGAATCTTCAATTCTTCTGCTGCTGGCCTCCATCCCCCTATACCACCCCTACCACCCCTTTATATCTCCGGTGGGCAATGTCCTTCGAATCGTCGCGTTTATACGGACGTTCTTCTTTCCCCTTTCCAGACGCTCGCCGATCTTTTTCTCTACCCTCCAACCGACGCGAGTCTCTTCCTTCACTCTAATTCCCGGCTTCACTTTAATCACCAGAAGTGCAGCCTTCTGTCCGAGATCGGCACGGGTCAAGTGCTCCGCTATCGAGGAATGCGCACGCGGAATATGAGAGCGAGGGAGATAAAGAAAAATGAGGAAAAGAGAGAGAGAGAGAGAAAGAGCGGCGTAACCCATCTCTTCGCGGAGGATTCATCCACCGATGAATCCTCATCATCCCCCTTTCTCTCCTCCGGCCGTCTCCTTTCTTCCTCCGGGCAAAGGGAAACTAGGAGATACTCGGCAAGGAGTGAAGGACCATCCTCGGATGGATTAAAAAAGAGAGGAAGAGAATGGCAGCGGAGATGCGACGAGCGAGGAAGAAAGGAAGCAAGAGAAGGAGGAGGAGGAAGAGACGTCTCTCGAAAATGCGTCCGAGTCAAATGGTCGATTCGCTTCTTCAACTTTTTTCATCTGCTCGCCTCGGTCTCCGTCGTCTCCTCTGGACTCTCATCCGTGAAAAATAAGAAGAAAAATGTGAGAGAGGGAACGATGAGACAAAGGCTCCTCCGGGCTCTCTCTCCGTATGAATAAAAATAGACACGCTCCTTTCCTCTTTTCATTTTATTTTCAAAGCGTGTGTACATATCCTGAGAGGTAGCAGTCCCCGGGTTCCATTTGTTAAAGTGCAACATCTAGGCTGTGTAACTGGCCAACAAGCCGAGCGAGAGTTCGAGACGTTCCTCTCTCTTCTTTATTTCTTTCTCTTCTTTTTCCCTCTCTCTTTCTCTCCTCGCGTCCTTTTTTCGTTTTCACGTAACTCCGGCGCTCTCTTCGCTCCTCTCCGGCTTATTCCGCAGACGTGTTTTATATTCATGACGATTCGATTTTCGTTGTATGCACTCGCGAGCCGGAGAGGAGAGAGCTCTCTCGTCTCGGTCCCGCGCGTGTACGGGCTTCGGAATGTGTTCGTCCACACACGCGAGTGCAGCGAGAGGAGTGTCCGGCCGGGAGACACTCGCGGGGTCACGATCGATCACCCCTCGCCTCAACCTCCCGCTGCAATTCCTTATTATCCGACAGGAGAGACGACGAGACTCGACCGCGGTGCATCATTTATTTGTTTTTGCCTAAAGTTCGATTCTACATTACGATTATTACTAAGAGAGAGTGAGAGAGGTGAATATGGGGAGGAAAAAGAGGAAGAGGATAAAATAAAATTCTGTTTTATGACACAAAAGGGATTTATAAAAAAAAATGAAGAAAAAAGAGGAGAAAACGAAGGAGAGAGGGAATCGTACGTCATCTACGTTCGGTATCCCGTTCATTAATAATCGTGGCTCTCAGGGCGAGATGTGTGTTTCTGGCAAAAGAAAAGTCACGTAACCGCGCCGGATGGATGATCGTGCGCGGGGGAGTGAGTCGCTCGTAGCCGTTCTATTAAGCATGTGCGACTCATATGGCTTACAAAAGTAAAGAAAGCTGGGAGGGAACAGGGGCGAGCGAGAGAGCAAAGCTCGTACTTTGCTCGAAAAAAAAATCCTATGGCGAAATAAACTCGGTATATAGTGAGAGAGGGAGAGAGAGAGAGAGGGAGAGAGCGGAGAGGCCTGACATTAATGGCAGAAGTGGGACGCATAAAGCTCGGGGAAAAGCCATGGAAAAGAGGCAATTTATGATGCTCGGGGGGTAAAAAATAATGGTATGATAATGAAACGAAACGTACAGGCGTTTGGAAGAGTCCTGAAGAATGAAGGCAACAAAAAACGATCGCGGAGAGGGAAAATGAGCTAGAGAGAGAGCAAAAAATACGGTGAAAGGGAGAAAGAGAGAGAGAAATAAATGTTTGGGTGAATCAGGCGCGGATGCTGCACCAACTTCCTTCCATCCCGAAAACAAGGGCGAAGCAGGGAAAATAACCGGCGTATCGCGTATTTTTACCCCCATGGAAGAGCGAAAGCAAAAAAAAAACACGCACGAGGAGAAAACTAGCCCGCGCCCGGTCTCGAGAGTCGCAGGGGATGACTCCGAGGGTGCTCGACCGTGTGTGCGTGCAGTTTGAGGGAAAAAAAGAAAAAAACAGGCTCGAAGGGAGCGAGAATGAGACGGATACGCCCGGAATGAGATGGACTTACGAAATAAGCCCGAATCCACGCTTATGAGCAACGCCAAGACAAAAGCCTCGATTCTCCGCTCCCTGATAACCAATATCGGACGAGGATACACACCGAGATATATACATTTTTTATTATGGCCTACGAGGGCGACTGATGATACCGGCCATCTACGGAATTTATCCGCAATGTGCAATTTGATACGAATGCATCCGCTTGGATCTTATTACTCCTACGGTGTGATCCATAACCATGGAGAATCGCTTCGACGGAAAAAGCTTCGGAGAGAATGAGACCGGAGTACATTAGGAGAGTAAAAAAGATGGAGAGCTTTCTTTTTTTCCTGGAGATAAATCGATCAAATAATTTGTTAAGCGGGTTAAAATAATGATTCGTTTCTTATGGAAAATATTGGAGTTTGCTACAATTATTACGAATAACGTATACGAATGATGACGATTTTTCGAAATATATTTTGTATCGCGTTTTCATGGGGATTTGAGAAATATGATATTTCTGTGTTCGAATTGGTATTTTTAGGAGTTAACTGCTTTCTTGTTTTCCGCGACAGTGAGGAATTCGTTCGTTCATACATTTTTGGTTGATGGAGAAGAGGATTAGAGGAAAAGCGGAGGAAGATGGGAGACAGCGGTCGACGACGATTGGCAAGGAGACGGGGTCGCGCTGTCTTAGAAAAAGCGGAGGAAAGGGGGAATGACGTCAGTAACGGATTCGTTAGAAGCGCGCCCGGGCGACGACCATTAATCCGATGGATCTGACAGTTCTCTCTCTCATTCTCTTCATCTCTGTCTCCTGGTCAAATCGCTGAATTTCTCGTCGCAGAGCGTATTCTACCGGAAATAACGAGAGAGAGAAAAAATACCGGAGCTCTTCCTCGACTCCCCGTTACGTCTCCACCTACCTACCACTCTTTTCCTGTCATTCCGCCTTCGAAAACAGGAGAATCATTTTTTCCGGACGAAAATCCTCCAGGACAAACAAAATATCAAAAGGTCTTGAAAATATTTTTACAATATTTTATATTAAAAAAAAATTAAGTGTAAATTCAATTACACACGTAAAATGTATAAGACTGTTTTTATCTGAATGATTACTTGAAGTTGTTTCATGTGAAATGGTAATTTATAATTAAAAATTAAACTTTGAAGTTAGAAATTTGATATTGTTGTAGGAAATTAAGAGAACAATAAAAATTTTATGTTAAAAAATCTTATACATAGGCTCTTATGACGATTTGTATATTTCTGTCAACAATTTTTCAAATTGCGAGTAACAAATTACTAGCAAACATTTTAAATTAGATTATCAACCAACTAGACTTATATGCAAATGTTAAAACCTTTATAAAAATAACTTGAAAATAAAAGTAAAACAAATTATTGAACTTGAAAGTCAATGGCAACGTGAAAACAAAAAAATTTCGTTTGAAAGCATTTCTACACATGTTTGAAAGAATCTCAAATATTATTACTATATCTAATATCATTTTATCCAAACGAATAAAAGCTGTCCACTTAATTTCAATAAACAAAATAATTATCTACCATTAATTTTGATGACGAAAAGAGCCTCGAAGGGTAGTCGCTTTTTTGAATACTGACTTTCACAAAGTATCTTCTGAATAAACAGTAATATCCTTGGAATTGTTATAATTTTCGCGCAAGTTGGTCCACGTGTGCATGTGAATGAGCGGAGTACGATGGCGGTTGAGTGAGAGAGATAGAAATGGAGAATGTGCGAGAGGAAATTGGGCGGGAGGTAAAAGGGAAGGAAAAAGGAGCGCGTAGTATGAGGGGGTGCGCACTTGGAGGTTGAAGGGGGACGAGGGTGGGTCGGCTCCGTTCGTGGGGTTGAAGCAATGCCAGCAATGGCGCCCCGCTCGCCGGGCGTTTATTATTATGATTATACTTGATATCCCCTGCCCAAAGCAGAGCGAGGCAAAGAGAGAGAGAGAGAGAGAGAGAGAGAGAGAGAGAGAGAGAGAGAGAGAGAGAGAGAGAGAGAGAGAGAGAGAGAGAGAGAGAAAAGCAGCCATCCTGCGAAACTTTCCCTCCTCCCTTTCCTTTCCGATATTAATATTATTTTTGCCCGGGCGTAGCGGCCGCCATATATCTCGCTCTGGGCATAAAATCCATTCGCCCCCCCCCCTCCCCCTTCTTCGTTCTCTTCTCTCTCGTGTTTTCTCTGGCCTTTCTTTCTCGTTGCTTGTCCTCTCGCTTGCCCGCTCGGTCCGGCCTTGTCCCTCCTCCTCCTACTTTCCTCTCTCTCTCTCTTTTTTTCTTCTTATTCTTATTCCTGCTGTTATTCTTCTTATTCCTTCTTGAATGATTCCAGCAGTCTGGCTAGCTCCCGCCGTTAACTCGAGCCACGGGAAAGAGGGAACGAACCCGTCACTAAAAATGATAAGAAACAAGGATAAGTATTGGAGACTTCTCGCGTCGGTTCATCTCCGTTTTTTTTCTTTTCATTTGTTTTTTTTTTCTACTCGTGAGAGTAGAAATGTATAATGGCTGACGGGCATGCAGTAGATATATTTTTATCTCAGTTGGCGAAACGTCGTCGAAGGTATGAGACCTTTATTACGGAGGAACGCGGGGAAAAAAGAAAGTCGGACACAAGTGTCCGAGGAGTGTATGGAGAGCGTGTGAGTCGCGAGTTTCAATCCCCGGATATCTCGGGGGCCAATGGTCGTCGGAGTCGTGACCCGAACGACGGACGAAGCCCCGCGATATCGGAAGGAGGTGTGCGGAGAACAGCGCAGGAGAGACGAGGCGAGGATGAAAAAAAAAGAAGAAGAAGAAGAAGAAGAGAAACGTCCTAAACGTTAACGCGAGATGAGTTCTCGCCTCTTTTCCTCGAGTGTCCCGGAGTCGGGACGTGCCGGGGATCCCTCGAGGGACGCAACGAAGCCAGCAGCGAGAAAAGAAAAAAAAAGAAACAGAAGTATATATAAGAGAGAAGAGACGCGCGATTCCTCGCATCAAACTGTAATTCGAAACTTTGAAAAATAATTCGTCAGCAGTATAAGCCCGAGGAAGAGCGCGCGGTGAAAGCGACGAAACGAGCCCGGAGGATGAACTTGCCCCGATCTTACGGATAAAAAGGTGCGGATATCCCTGCGCGTGGGTGGCGAGGAGGAACGAGCGAAAATCCAGAAGTCTCGTCAACGTGCCTCTTCCGAGCGAGAGATTTTGCGAGATCGGAGCGCCATGTGAGAAATTTTAAACTCCGATGCGCGAATTGACGAGCGAACGGACATTTGGACGTGTGCTATGGAGTTCTCGCTCCGTATTTCTGCAAATGGAGAAAAGAAGAGGAAGAAAAAAGAAAGAGAGAAGAGAGAGGAACGAGAAGCGCAGTCGAAGAATCGCCGCGGAGGGGAGGAATAAGGGGGTGCGCCGAAGATCGAGGAGAGTTTCCCGCACGTTTCGACTCGCAGGACATCGCAGGACACGATGGGATGAGAGAATTGCTCATTTGTTCGCGCAGGGAGGACGGAGAGTCCGCGCTCTAGGAGAGCCGAATAAAAAAAAAAGAACGACGGGGGGCAGGCGAGGAGGAGGAAGGACGGGGGAGGGAAGCCCTCTCTCGCTCGCTTGCTCCTTCATTTTTGCGCTTGTACATTACAGCGCCACCTCTTTCTTTTCGATCCCGCAGGACTCTCCTCCGGCTCGTTCTCTTCGCTCGTCGCTCGACACCGAGGGAGACAACGATATAGCGCTCTTCCTCTCTTTTTCTCTCTTTCTGCTCCGCTAGTGTTCGATCGAAATTCAATTTCCACTCCTCCGGCAACGACGCTGGAGCTCTACGTTCTCTCTCTCTCTCGATCGCTTTGTCTCTCTCGCTCCGCGTCCTCAGCCCTGTGGAATCGACCCCGAGCCCGGCTCTTCGACCCAAGGACGACGCTCTTCTCACCGGATAAAACCCATCCGAGCTCTCCTGCTCCCTCCCCCGCGAATTTTCCCTCCCACGCTCATCCACTCTCTCGCTTCTCTCTAAAATTCTTTCGGATAAATTATGCGGTTCAATTATTCACCGGAATTTTTCTCCCTTATCCCGCGCGGAGCCATCTTTATGTATTCCGGCATGCAAAAATCTCGCGTCCCGTGTCCACTCTCTCAACCCCGTGAGAGCATTCGGGGAGAGGATCCGTGAAAGCTCTCTTCTGTCCTCAATTATAGCCAAATGTCCCTGTCGGTTCGCCCACGCGTTTTATACACGCCAATCGCGGTTAAAAAGGGAGAAATTTTATTTCTTTGTTTCGTGAGAGGGCCGCGAGGGAATCTCACGGTTTTTTCCTCTCTCGGACTCGCGGTCGGCCGGGTATTTTCACTTTTTTCGAGAAAATGAGAGGAAGAGGGACGCCGTACAGGATTGAGCGATGGAAAACTCGCCCACCCTCCCAATCTCTCACCCCCTCGCCACGACCCACACGCGCGCATTTTTTTACATACACATTTATAGACACGCCGATCTCCAACGGTACCTATTTAAATGGCTTTTTTTTTCAAGGGGAGCCAAATTCATCCCTCTAGCCCTTGCCGACCTTCCACGCGAACCCAGCTTTCACCCTTGTCGCTAGTTACGCCGAATTCCGCAACCCTCTTCCCTCTCGTTCACTCTCCTCTTTCGTTTCGCCCGGAACGAGGTTCGAGCGAGTACATACACCCGCCATTTCCTATGCACGCTCTCTGCTTCGCCGTGTGCTTCCCTTATGTACTTCCATCCTTTGACTTCGTCTCGTTTTCCTTCTGGATAAAACGGAAAAAACGGGCGAACGGAGAGGAAGGGATCTCTCCTCTCGCTAACTTCTCTATGATATTTCATAAAAAATTTAATGCATACTCGAGATATTTCGCTCGATGCACAGACGTCAAAATGGCGGAGCTTCGAAAATGTGATTATAGCCGAGGAAGGAAGGAAGAAAAAAGCCCGCGCATTTTTTGGCAGCGGAACGGAAATTGCCTCGGAAAAATGCATTTTTCGTTCGAAACCTTTTGTTTTGTTTTGTTTTTTTCTTCATCCTCTTTTATTTTCTCGTCGGAGAAACATTTTTTTTCAAGAAAATGTCCGCCGTCCCGATGGCGTGTCTCGTTTCGTAATATTCCCCTTTCATTGGGCCGGCGTGCAACGCGCGCTGTATCCTCGTTCCCGCGTCTCGTATCTTCCGGGGAAGACGACACGCGAGGGGAGAGGGAAGGAGAGAGCAAAATAAGCGAGAACGAAGAGAAAAGACGAACATCCATTACCCGAGAAAGCAATAATGGTCGTGGACATTCCGTATACGAGAGAAAAAGAGAGAGAGAGAGAGACTATATATATAGAAAGCTCGAGAGGAAGGTGAGACGTTTCGCGAGCGTAGAAACGAGATGAGAGAGAGAAAAAAAAACGAAAAAATGAGGGAGGAAAACTAGACAAGCTTACACACGGTTATACGTGTGGATCCGTGGAGGAAAGAGACGAGATAACGTGAAAGCATGTATGAGGGTCGCCGCAGAACAAATACATTAATTTCATCCCCCTCGTATACACGCTCTATTCTTTCCTCGGCCGTTCTCATCTCTCGCACCTTCCTCGTCGGATCCGCTGATGAGAAAATTTCCAGTGGGGGATACATCGTGGCGGAGTGTGGAAGAAAAAAAAAGTGGGAAAAGGGAAAAAAGCAAGCTGAGGCTGAGTTCAATCTCCCGAGAGCTCGGTTACCCAATGAATATTGAAGAGCTAAGGGTTCCGAAAAGAATTTCAAAGTTTGATGAAAAGGTATATCAATCCGATTCTGATGACTTCGTATACACGAATCAGCTCCGACTCGTTTCGCAGTGAGACGCGCGCGAGAAACGATTAATTAACGTAGAATGTCCCGTACGTTCATGAAGCTTTACAAATGTATGTTTTCCATGAGAGCGGTGATGGAGAAAGTCTCGAAAGACTTGCACACACGTTATTCCTGAGTGACACATGTGCCGAGCTCTATCTCTCTCTCCTTTTCTCTCGCATTCTGTGTACACGAGCGTTGGAGTAAACGGGGTGCACACACGCGGGACGGGGGAGCGAGCGAGAAAAGATCTGCAGATGGAGAAAGAGAGAGAATGAAAGAAAAAACGGAAGGATGGAAAGAAAGGGTGGGGGTGTGTGGTTACCATAGCAACACCCAGGTCCCTCTCTTATAATTATATGGGGAAAAATGGCTCGCGGACTTTTACCCTCCTCTCGTCTCCGTCCTGCCAACCGTAAGCGCCAGAAACCCACCCCCGCAGCTCTCGCACTCGGTCTCTCTTTCTCTCGCGCGCTTTTTACCTTTGCTCTCCTCCTCGATATTTTTCTTCTTCCTGCCTCTTCCGTACATTGATATACAAATCGAATACACTCGCGGGTAAAACGGCAGTCCCGTAACCACTCGAAATCGCGCCCTCGACGCTTCCCAGCGTTTTCGAAAGAAAAACGAGAGAGAAAGAGAAAGAAAAAAAAACAGAATTAATATCACGAAACGCAAGTACACGGAAATAATTTTTTTTAAAGATTGTTTGAACGAGGCTCGCTGGTTTCCTTTTTCTTTTTCGGGAAATTTCCTTCGACCCTCGTTCCCATTACTTCATCCCCTCTCGAGACATCGACTTTACGATTTTTTGTGTCCTCTCTTTTTCCTTTCACCCTTACAATATGCTCGCAATCTTCCACACACGTGTCCCCATCGATTCTAGTGGCAAAGTGGCGAGAAGGACGCAGAAAAACAGTGAGATAAAGCGCGGAGAAAGAGAGAGAGAGAGAAACGAGGCTGCCTGGAGGTTCGGGGGGAAAAAAAATGGGTAGATTTTGTTTCGAGATAGATACTGTCTCTAATGTCCGACGTGGTCAGCGTTTAGTCCGTCGCGGCGCTGATCAGCGTGCAAATACGCGTCGATCTTTCCCCCTTAACGAGAAAAAGTCGCGCGCGGGGTTGGAATATGCTCGCATGGACCAGATTCTACGCACCAAGACATCAGCCCCGGGAATTCTCTCATTTCGAGGGACGCTCCTCGGCGAGATAACGGCTGTTGCCCGCGGCTCCGAAAAAAAGAGAGATAAAAAAGAGAGAGGGAGAGAGAGAGCGAAAAAAAATTCATATGAGCGAGAAAGACGCGTTTCTTCCACGCTCGACTTCACAAATGACGAGAATACGCTCCTTATTCTCGTTCTTATCATTTATAAATCATTATAAATCATTTACAAACTCAGATAAAAGCGTCGACACGGGATTAGAGTGTATAATTCCGATATGAGAGAAAAAATCGAGAGAGGGGAGGGATGAGGAAGCTTTTACCCGAGGAGGAAAACTCCTCGGCCCCTCGGCGCTTCAAGGACTACGGTAGAAAATCGCGCGTGTACAAAAAAGCACGAGTTGAAGAGAGACAGAACATATTGCTGAGGGAATAATCCTACTTGATCGCGGTTTTTCGTCTCCCTCTCATTCCTCCCCGTTTTCCCTTTTTTTTCTTTCTCTCATCCCGGGCGTTTTCACGTTCTCCTCTGTTTTCCGCGCTCTCGAGAGTGTGTATCTCTCATCCTCTCGCGTTTCGGCGTATTAGCTCGCACGTACGTCGCTCCGGGGGCGGGAACGAGCGAGATGGAAAATGGAAGATAACCGCCGAGAGGTTATTCCAGGTCTCGCGCAACCTCGTGCCCGAAGGATTACTGCCTTTAGAAATCGCCCGGTGAGCCCGTGAAGATGGACGAACTGTCTTTAAATACCCTAGGGATGCGTGAGCCACGTAAAAAATAAGCAGAAAAAGGTCTCTCTTTGAGAATAAACGTCGCGACGAAGCGACAAAAAAAATTTTATACTCCCATATGTTGATTTTTCAGACATTCAAACGCAGAAAATAAGAATTTATCGAGAGAAAAATATATGATAAATTTTACTACAAATGACAACTATACTAATTATTGTGGAGGTGAATATATTTTTTGATAATGTGTAGATCGATTATTGGATCTCAAAAATAAAGTTTTAATATTGTTACTTATATTAAAGGGACAAAATTTCAATTAAAAAATATTTAATACTATATTATAATATCAATTTTCACTTTATAATAAACTCTATACTATCTTCATTTCTCACAGTATTCGAAATCAAGTTCAATGACTTTAACAATTTTTGTAGTTACAGAAGACTCACAACTTCCAGGTTTTTCATGTCCTACATAATTTTCATAATTTTTAATGAATGTATAATAAATCTCTTTGTAAAGAATCATTTTTAAGAAAAAACAATTGTTTCTCGACAATAAAGACACGTAATCTTATTCTCGTACAAATAACTCAGCGTTGAAAATCGGATTTTCAATTGCCAATTATCTTCGTTAAAAAGTTAACAAAGTCATATGTTTTTTATGCAAATTTTAACTGGCAAGTTTTCCAATCATTTGATTCCAGAAAAAATTTCTCTTTTAATTAAAATTTTTGATAGACATCATGAATAATTTCCGACAGAAGTTATTTCGAGATAAAAATTTTTCCAGGAATCTCGTCAAGAAGTTCGGTACGCGTGCATGTAAACTCGAATTAGTTGACTCGTTGGAATGCGCCTTCCAGCGTCGATAGTTAAATTACGAGAGATCGAGTGGCGAAGGGATTCTTCGTCGGTACGAGCGATTAATCCCTTTAATGAAATAATCCGCCTTTGATCGCGGGGTTTCACCGAAAAGGGCGTTCGAACTGAGGAGAGAGAGAGAGAAAAGAAGGGACTCCGGACGATGAAGAGCGAGAGAGAAATAGCCACGAGCAACTTCCTACCCTCATTTTCTTCAATCACCGGGGCCCTCCTTGAATTTAGATATAATGCTGAGAGCGAAGAGCGGATGATGACGGGAGAGTCGAGAAACACTTGAACCAGAAGGTTTTAATTGCGAGGAAGCCTCGCCGATGAGAGAGATTCTGTTCCTCTCATTGTTTCCGCTTGGTCAGGGGAGTGTTCACGGATTTTCCTACCACTCTAAGATTCTCGTCCAGCTCTTTCTCTCTTTCTCCTTTCCTCGAATTTCCTAGAGGTATTAAAAAGGATTTCCCTCTCTCTCTCGTTTCTCATCAGTCTCTCTCTCTCTCTCTCTTTCCCTTCTTATCGAGCGAGAGGATGAAAGCGAGAATTCTCCTCCGAGTTTCGAGCTAAAGGGATGAAAATAAAGGGCGAGGAAGAAACGAGAAGCTCGTGCCCTTAAAAATTTAGTGTCCTTTCCACTGTGAAGAATGCCTGAAGGCGATACGCCCTTTGATTGCGGCTGGACTCTGCCATTTTTTTTCCCTCGTCCCGTCTACCTCGCTCCCCTCATTTTTTTTTCTCCCTCGCCGGCACTTGGCCACCCCCTCGGCCCCGCTCTCTCTCTCTCTCTCTCGCGCCTACGTGCTCTTCCCACAGGCCTCGGGGGTGGAGGAGGTCCCTCGTTATAATCGATAAATTTAATATGGTTATACCGCTGATACTCGGCCATCGGGAAAAAAAAGTCTCTCCAGTTTCCGAGAGAAAAATAAAAGAAGTGCGCTGGAGGAGAAAGAATTTCTTCCATCTCGCCGATTTTTACACCCGGGAGAAAGAAAAAAAATGTCGAGCTCGCTGTAAATTTTTAGTCCTGTAATCGGGATTAATAATCTTCGAGCACTATACTTTCGCCCGCTCGCAATTATTCTCGCTCTCGTACCCGGATGCTTTTGTAGAAAAGCTCAAGACTAATAATGAAAACCTTTTCAGCTGCGTTGCAGTGGATCGTGATAAAAAAACGGGAAATAGAAACGAGAGACCATGCAGTCTGAGATACGAATATTTTCATGCGCAGGCTCTATTCCGAGCTGAAGAAAAATCCTTCATGGAATCCCATTAAATCGAAGAAAAAGTTGGAACCTTTTCGCTTAAAGATTTTTAATGAGGTTGACTGTTGGTAAAAAATATCGTACTGGTTACAAATGAGGTATCAAATGAGATGATTGACAGAAAGAATCAATTGTCAATGAAGAACTTGAAAACTTATTTTGGTAATGATAAATTCAGAGTTTCAAAGACAGAAATCTCATTTTTATAAAATAAACGTCAAAAATTTACTTTTTGCTGGGATTGCCTGACCAAAAATTTTTAAAAAGCTGATCATTTTTTGTATCGTGACGAAACTATCAATTGGTAACTTATTGAGTTTATTTTTTCAATCATTCAAACATTTTAAATTGTTTAAACATTCAAAAAGGAAAATGTTAGTAACGTGATTCATTTTTAAATTGCAGCCAAAAGTAAAAAAAGTACACTATTATAAATGCATTAAAAAAAATTCATGAAAATTTCATATTTTTTTTACTAATATTCAAGGCAAATGTACGAATTTTCAACACTGAATCTCAGCAACTATAGGAGTTTGATAACTCTTGAATAATTCAGTAAAACGAGATTTCAACATTACAAAAATTTATCCAATTCCCATAATTTTAAAAGTATTGCCCATGATACGTCCTTAAAAGCACATCGGTACCAAAAAAAAGCAAAGAAAAATAATAATGCACAGTATATTACACTGATCATCGGAATAAAATCAGTGAAGGTGAAAAAAGGGGCGCGAATAAGCAAGATTTTTGTCCTCGGAGATATATACATACAATTTAAAAAAAAGTGTATCAAGACAAGCCCAATATTACATAATGGACGGAAAGGAGGATCGTTATGACCTCGTTAACGTTTTCTCGCTCGCTTTCACCGGCGAATGAAATTTTCCAGGGTAAAATATATTAATAATTATGTTAATACGGTAATAAGAGGGAGCAGGAGAGTCGCTGAGAGGCAGGAGGCGGGAGAGAGACGAAAAAACTCGAGGGAAATGGCGATGAGGAGGCGCGAGAAAAAGGGAGAGAGAGGGATAGCGAATACCGGATGGGGGTGGTCCTGAACATAAGAATATCTTCCAGGAAGCTCGCGAGGGTGCGAGCGAGAAAATGCGCGATGGAGCAAGAGAGAGAGAGAGAGAGAGAGAGAATAAGAGGGAGGTCGGTGGACGGGCGGGCGACGGGGGTGAACCTTCGCGTATTTTTATCAATATCTCGCGCGCTGCGCCTGCGCTCGTGAAGCGAACCGGAGCGCTCACGAGCTGGCTCGAGAAGCGTGTGTGCGAGTCGGGACACACGTCGGTGTACGAGCAAATGAGAGAAGCCAGCATCCCTTCCACCCTTTCGCCCCGCTCGGCGTCCCTCCGATTCTCCGATCCTCCGAAATAACGGGAAAGCTCGCGTGTGTTCGCGTTTACAAGGGTTGAAGGAACAAGGTCCGAGCGTCCGATGTCTAATGAGCATATATACGAGCATCAGGCTTCGCAAACGCTCCACTTTCTCCGGAAGGGGCTGAAAAATTTTCCATGCGAGTTTTTCCTCCCGGCGTTCCGAGGCTCGTATTGGTTTTTCCTGCACACGGGCGAGAGGACGCGAGGGTGTGCGCGCTCTCGCGACGTGTGCCGACGCAAGGACGCGACCGTAAGGACCCCCAGGACAAAATGGAGCTCGCTCAGGCCCTCCGCTCCGCTTCTCCGGAGTATGTATCCTTTTTCAGGCTTCCCTCATCCTTTCCCGCACGTACACACGTGCACGCCGCTCCGACGAGAAATCCGTCTCTCCCGCATTACCCTGTGTACCGGACGCATCTTCTGCATGCGGAAGTTAAAGAGGATACGACGCGAAATCGCCTTGGAAGCTCCAAGGATAATTGCTACTTCACAAAAGTCCCGGGTCACTCGTCTCCAAAGGAACAGAGAGAATCTCCGCCGGAACGTCTTTCCAAGAGGGATTTTACGTTCCATCTTTTTTTTTTTCTTCTTCTTCTTCTTCGTCCCCGCGTCCCAACTCCTCCTCTTCCCGTATTTTTCGCGATAAAGTATATACGTATCTCCGGAGTCGACCGGAGAAAAAGATTGTCCGAGGGAATTTCGTCCATCGAGCCAATTACCGCAATAATTCAAAATGATCCAGCATCATCCCGCTTTATATTTCGCTCGCGCCATTCGCGCCATCTTGCGGGCAAATAGATATTATTTTTTACAGCGGGAGAGAAAGAGGACGAGGCGTCGCCTGCTCGGAAAAAGGTTGAAAGAAGTACGTCTGTGTGCGTATTCTTATATGTATTTTTTTTACGTGTGTGTGTGTGTGCGCGCGAGGGTGGAGAGGGTGAGAGGGACGCGAGAGCTTTTCAGGGGTCGCCTCGGTGTCTTGCAACGCGAAATAACCTCCATTACATCCCGGCCTCATCGCTATATACACAAAAAGATTATTTTTCTCTCTCATCGTTGCTCGTCGCGATGCGAAGGAGAGAAAAAGAAGTTTACCCACGATGAGAAACGTCAGCCAGTAAGTCTGCGTTCATCCGTGTCAGCAAAGAGCCGACTCGATGGGTTAAATTCTCCACGGGGGAGGCGCAAAAGAAAAGGAGCCTTTTCTCTGTCTCTCGCTTTTTTTGAGAAATTATGGAAAATTAGTCGTACGACATTTTCGCTTCGTTATACGGGAATCCACTTCGGGAGGTCGTCGCGAGGACAGGGCGGAGGAAAAGCGAGAGATAAAAACGAGCGGGAAAAGTGTTGCCATAAATTTGCTGAGAGGGAGACGCGCGGAGGAAAAATGGAGACGGAGAAAGAACGGGAGGAGGGAAGACCCTCCGCGAGACAAACGAGTCTCGTTCCCGGCCACGACACTCTTAATTCCCGGGATATAATAAGTCGGCGAATAAACATTTTTTTTATCTCGAGCCAGCTCGACTCCCGCGACGATAATTAATTAATTCATTCCCGCGAGCAACGTCGCCGCGACACTCGAAACGTCGAATCCTCCGTTTTCGGGGAATCAGTTTCGTAACGCGATCTACTTTTTCGTTTTCTGTTCTTTTTTTTTTCTTTCGAGGCCGCTGCCGAATCGAGCACTCCGCTTCAATGCCAATCGCGTTACGCGGAATAACTCGGCGAATAATTAATCGCGCACTTCCGAGAAATCGCGCAGACCGCGACGACGAGGCGCGAGAACGGCAAGAAACAAACGCGATTATGATTTTACGATGCGAGAACAATTTTTTGGCGTGGGACTCTCACCGCCTCGATCTGGGCCAGGTGAGTGACTGGCTGACTGAAAAATTTCGCGTTCGATCGACGCCACCGTCGCCACCGGGGGGGTACAGATGCTGGTCCATGCCGGCATTATAAAAAAATCTACACACACGAGGATCGTGTACCCTGAACGAGCACGCGAGATACCCGGGGGCCCCCTCGGCATCGATAAAAAAAGAAACGAAAAAAAATTCTCCCCCCTCGTTCCCGGTGTCAGGAAAAACCCTTGTGTAAAAAAAAGTCCGAAGGGGGTCACGTTCCTACCTACGAGGGGATCGAGTCTCGTACAGTCTCCAGCCCGAGTTCTTTTTTACACATCATTTTTTTTTCTCTCGACTCACGCTGCAACGAAAATTCCCAAAATTTTCGAAATATTCCGGTAAATAATTGAATACTGGCAAAACAATTGCTTAGCTGTCATTGAACTAAGGAATTCATCAATTAAAATATGAATAAAAGTATTTTCTCGCGAAAAATATCATATTTGAGATTAAAATATTGTATTAAAAAATTTGAATTTATGGAAAATTGAAGATGAGATTGTTTGAAATGAAGAAAAATCGTCTCGATTTTTTAGCCAAATCTTTTTCGATTTTTCAACCGAGAAGATTAATATATAAATGCTTTCGGCTACTGCAGGATTGAGGGTACAGAAACGCGTGCCCTAAAAACGTTTTTTTTATTCTTTAGTTCGACCCTACGGAGCGGCACGAGGGAGGCTGATGCGAGCGCTTGCCGGGCACGTTGTCGGTGGTCGCTTTTCACGGAGCAAAGCCTCGGGAAGGCCAGCCGGGATCGCGGTGCGTTGCTCCGAACGAGCATCGGGGTAGTCCGTCATCAAACACTCGTTATTTCTGTCCATCCTGGATTACTCGCCATTCTCATTTTTTTCATCCATCCCGGCTCATTTCTTCTCTGGGTCCCCGCCGGCTCGCGCACAATCGAGCGCACGGATCGCGCTCTCGATTCTCCAAGACTGGAAACCCGGAGAGGCCGAAAAGGGGGAAAAAGATAAATAAAAAAAAAAGGAAGCGTACGCGGTTTCGCTTCGACCGTATATCTGCCGAGTGTATCACGGAGGATTACAAGGTTATCCCGTGCCCCGAAAAGTGACCGCCGCGACCGTCTCTCTTTTTTTCCTTCACGCATTCTGATCCTCTCTCCTGCAACCACACCGATAGACAAGGAAATACAAAAAAGTGTCCGATCATTGCAGCAAAACCGAGGGACTGTTTTTTCCCCTCTGTTCAAAGGGAAAAAAATCGAGCTCGGACACTTATAATTCGAGATATTAATCGTGTAATCCGTGGTATCGAGAGAACGACCTTCCATGCGCGATTTTACTCAAAACCCATTTTCTCACTTTGCATTTTTTTTACCCAGCGATTCGTTCTCCGTAAAATTAATTTCGTGGATTATTGTTCGAGTCTCGATGTTCCTCGCGGTAGAAAATTTCCGTTTTTTTTTTCTCGAGCTATTTCGTCCATTGTTTTCACGTCGGGGAAAAAGAGGGCAAGAGCGAGAGGAGAGATCGTCTGTTTCTGAAAAATGATCGGCTCAACGAGGATCCGGTATAAAGAGCGAAACGGGAATATTTCGAGCCCGGAATCGAGAGAAGAGGGTGGGGGGTTGAGTCGCGAGGGTAATACACGACGGCGTTGAAGAAAAAAAAACAGCGAGCGCGGGTAAAAACCGATGAGGACGATCGGTTTCGGGGATTTTTTTGCGAAATAACGGCGGCGCTCGATTCGAGAGGCGGACTAAAAAAATGGGAAACATCTGTCAGTGCGGAGCAGTCTCGTCGATACGTATCGGAGAAGCAGCGTTTTTGGTCGCCGCGCGTTCTTCTCCGCGTCGTCGTTGTAATCGACCTTTTTTTCCTCCTTCTCCGTCACCAAGTTTTTTTCTCTCTTCCCCCCGTCGGGTCCCTCTCTTTCCTCATTCACACGTGAATCGATGGAAAAATCATAATGATAATAACGAGCGACGTGAAACCCATCAGACGCAACGGCTGAAAAAAAAGCCGAGAGAAAAAAAAAACTATTAGTTCCGGTTGGTAGGGAGGAAAAACTTATCGGTAAAAGTGGGAGGGTGAATGAGAAGTGGAAAAAAAAACGAAGCAAGCTTTCTCCGCGGGATACGCGCTCATATTCTTCTCGCACCCTCGCTCCCCGTTTTCTCATCCATCGGGCATTGTTCCTCACGCTTTTTTCGCTCGTCCGTTTCGTAAATTCTAATTTATAGTCTACGGAAAATTGGTTAATCCCCGACGTCGATGCTCGCTTGCGTATCGCCCGTTATTTCCGTCTCTTTTTCTCCACTTTCGAAATATCGCGTTTATCGAAACGTCATACTTTTATTCCGATCGTCTAAATATCAAGTTAGCGTAAACACCGAAATTGTGCAAATATCGTAAAATAATTTGACCGATAATCTTTTACGAAAGATCGAATATTCGCACGAGACGCGCGCAGCCGTAATAAATCTCATTACCCGAAGCACCTGAGTACACAAGAGTGATATTTCGTGTGGCCCGGCGGATCGATCTGGCAGACGGGAATATACGGGGCCGGCGCGATCGCAGTTGACACATCTGTACTCGAGAAAAAAAAACAGGAAAAAGCGAGAGAGAAGAAAAATGACGAAACGATGAAAAATCGAGAGTGTATTGACGTTCGCGTTATCGATCGATAAATTTGGCCGAGTCAATCGAATCGTGCTAATGAATTTTTGGAATTAGACGTCACAAATGAGACACTGCAAGCATCGATGTTTCGTTCTCATCACGTGACCTCCTTTTCTCTCCTGTCCGTTTTTTTTTTCACGAACAGCGCTTTTTTTCAGAGAACTCAATGACTGTCGGAGTGTGTCGGCAACTTGTGTGTTCCGGATATAATTTACATGCGCGCATACGTATATCTAACGATCTATTTGCCACGCCGGCTTAGCACGTGCCTCGTCTTTGTGCTCGTCGCTTTTTTTTTCTCTCTCGCTATCTCTCCTTTCATTTATTTCGGAGCATCAGGTTTTACATACGACTCCCTTACGGATGGATCGGATCTCGCTCATTGTTACGACGTTTTTTTCCCGTTTTTTTGCTCCTCGGCCAATTTTCGGGTGTGCAAACACGGGCATTGTCAACTGCACGCGTCCTCGCGCCGATTCGTCGGCCTCGCGTCCCGCAGGGCCGAGGAAAAAAAACATCGAGGTGAAAAAACAACGAGCACCCCTTTCGCCATGAGCATTTAAATGCGACGAGTTTTTTTTTCGGCCCGTTTTTTTAAATCCCGGATCGCGTTTTTTGCCCGATCCAACCCCTTGTTTGGTCCGCCGCGCCCACATAATTACCGGTCGGCGGTGAAAATAACGGGGCGAAAAAAAAAGATTTTTGTTCTTCACGCCGGGAGAGGAAATGTATACAAGATGAGAGAGAAAGTTGGTTCCAGAAAAAATCCTCCTGAGGGTCGAATTTAATGCGAAGGGGATGAAAAAAGTGCGCGAGAGACAGGGAAAAAGCGATATCGCAATTAGACAGACGCGATCGTACAAATCGAGGGTCTCTCCGCTCTCGTTGCCTCTAGTCAGACTTTAAGGGTCGCTCTCGAAACCGGAGAATTTGCCGGAGCGTCCCAACGCTTCTCTCTGTCTCTCTCCTTGGCCCGAAAATTCGAAAGGGTGGCACAGTGTCACCCTTCCTCGAAACCCTGGACGATTCTCCGGGTTAAAAACTCCAACCTGGCGCTCTACCACGCACTTTTTTTTTATTCACTGTACGCTTTTTATTCACTACTTTCTTTTTTTTCTTCGTTTTTTTTTCTGCACACCCCGCGAATCGAGTTTTAATGTACACACATTGGGGATCGTAATTAGGGTACTCCGAATTTTTTCACGCAACTGCCAAACCCTTCGAATAATTTATAATCACTCATTTGCGTCAAAACGATTCCCAAGCAAAATTCATTGTGATCGTTTTCTTCTATAATCTATTTCATTTATTCGAGAATAATTATTTTATCAAAATAAAATCTAATTCACGTTTACCTAACAAATGCACACTGCATCTGTTAAGTAAATAAATTCATCGATATTTCAATAGTTAATTATAAATCATCTGAAAATAAAAAAGTAAAAATATTGGTTATTAAAAAAATTGTGTAATCAATTTTATCTATTTGAAAATAAAAGTTGTATCCAAACAAACGTAATGTAAATAGTATTTTTAAAATAAACAAACGCATCGATATTTCAATAGTCGAATAAATATTTTTAAAATAAAAAAATTATGAAGTAAAAATATTTGTTATTGAAAAAATAAATGGAGAAGTCGCAATTAAATGTTTTTCGCTAACAAATTGTGGGTCGAGATTTTTTTTCGAAGCTGACTGCGCGAGGGTAAGAAGAGAGAGATCGAGAGTTAGCGGGGATTGTGGGGTGTTCCAAAGGGTGCCTGTGCCACGTCCCGTGGTACTCCTGCGAGAGTTAAAAAAATCCATAAGGGCCTTTTCTCGCGACTGGAAAGTAGGGGGGCTCGGTTGCTGGTCGCCCGAGCCGAGGGCGCTCTCGCGAGAAACGTTCGAAATGGAAGCTGACTCGGGGTTCGCGACCCTGCCACAGGCAAAATAAACTCGAGAAAAAAAAACGCAATCGTGAATATTTCGTTGAAAACGTTTCAGAGAATTCTCGATATTTTGTACCATTATATATTTTATTCCTGTAATTGTATATTTTTTATTTGTTTTCTTACTATTCATTTTCAACTTCTTTTACTCATAAATTTTATACTTCAAGATTTATTCGGTTGAACTTATAAATTTGAATGAAAATTAATATATTCGATGAACGACGAATTTATTTTAAGGAGAGTAGATACGGATTGAAAGTGAGATTTCACAACTTTCAAGTTTTTATTATTTAGATATGACGATTTAAGAACGATTTCGATAAAACGATTTCAAATATTTTTTTACGAATAAACTAAAGGAAAGTTCATTAGATTATCTTTTTTAAAGATAATTTCTCGAAAAACCATTCTTTAATATTGCACTAAAATGCTAAAAAAATGATTAATACCTAGTAATCGAGACATTCAGTGTTAAAAATATCAATATTAACATGGATATTTATAGGGAGCTACAAAAAATCGTGATTTTTTCCAATAAATATATTTATTTTGACGTAGTGAAGCTTTTTTTTGAATTTGGCATATATTTGTATGTGATGCAAAGAAACATTGATGCAAATTTATAAAAAAAATTAACTTTAAAGTCATTTAAAGCTTCACCTTGAATAAAAGTGTTTGACATGTATACGGGTCGGATTTATAATGGAAAAAAATCCATAGAGTGAGAGACGAGGAACCGCGCCCATCATGTATAATAGACGTGCCACCCTTACACCGCCCACTTTCTCGCACTTTCTCCCTTCAGCCGCAACTACCTCAATTCGGAGGGGGGAACTCCGGGGTGCCTGGCTCCCTGTACTTTCAATCAATATTTAAAGAATTGCGCCTTAATAACATTCTCCTCGGCTCGATCGCGATGCTCAGACTTGCATTCAAGTTCCATCTGCCAGAGCTCAAGACAAATGTCCCTCTTCGAAATGCTTGCTAAATACTACTTCTTCGTTGATAAGTCTTTCATTGTTCCTTAAATTGCTACGTATGATAATAATAACCTCGAAGAATTCTGTCCAATCGATCGTCGATATATTTTGAATAAAAAATGTATTCACTGTCAGTAAGATCAGTGTTTTATTATTTTTTTAATTTAAAGAAATCTGTTCAACCGATCATCGATACCCTTTCGGTCAAAAAAATTCATTCGGTCAAGTTGAATCACAAATGTATTCGCAATCAGTAAAATCAATTTTTCGATTAAAAAACTTGAAGGTATCTTCTAAACCGATCATCGATACTCTTCGAATCAACACAATATTTACTCAGTCAGTATGATTGGTTACTTTTATATCGACAGAGATAAATTGTATGGCTGTATTTAAATGAATAATCGACTAGGAATAAATTTGTATATTTTGCTCAATAATCGATACGTTGAAATTCCCATTTACGAGTTGATGGGATTAAACAAATATCATGAATCAAATTTATTTAAAAACCAGGTTTACCAATGATCAATGTGTATTTTTTAATCATACAGTTTGCACTTTCAATCCTTAGAGATACAACGTCTGCAATTCTTCAATATTTATTTATTGACAATAAAAATCAATACCTTAAAGAGCGTAAAAAAAATTCAAGTGCGTCGTCTCTCACGTTTTATAAATTGTCGACTTTATTTTTATCCCTTGCGCTTTACCTTGAGATACTTTTTTTATTTTTCTTTTTTTTTGTACTGGAAGAGAGCAAATTTTTTTTATATGGAACATTTTGTGCGTGAACCAGAGTCGGTCGTAGAGAGATATTTCTTATTTCTTAAGATAATGTAATAATTTTATTTTTGTGAGAAAAATCCTTACTCCTTGAAAGAAAAACTCACAACATTGCAGAAAAACTGCATGAACATCAGGAATGCACTCCCAAACGTTGCATACACTTTTTTTACAATTTAAAAAAATAAAACGCACTTCTTTGGAGCACTGAATAGTTTTCACAATTTTGGAATAGTTGTTTCCTCGTTGACCATTAAGTTTCGACAGTCTTGCAAAACTTTATAATAAATTTACCAGCAGGTAGAAAGACAATAATTGCTTTTTTTTGTAAATCTCTGACGAGAATCTTATTTCTCGTCGCCATCGAGTTTGCGTACAAGAGCCAACAATCCCCGAGTGCCCATTTCCATTTAATGTGACTACTGTAGGTCTCTAATATATTATACATAATATCGATATAATAATACGCGCTTTC
Source organism: Cremastinae sp. A BG-2022a (assembly GCA_030522545.1). Classification (NCBI taxonomy): domain Eukaryota; kingdom Metazoa; phylum Arthropoda; class Insecta; order Hymenoptera; family Ichneumonidae; species Cremastinae sp. A BG-2022a. The sequence continues at coordinate 7,845 of JAPYYW010000049.1, read as the reverse complement.
TTTCATCTGTTCGTTTCATCTCACTAATATTAATCAGATAATAATAGTTATAATTAATATACCAATTATTTTTCGTCCACGTCGTCGCTACGCAATGTACAATATATATCTTTGGTTCTCGTCAATAATACTTCTCTAAATCGTCGATTTTTATCCACTTTTCTCTCATATTTTCGTCGTACAGTAATAACAATAATATTAGCGTTGATCGCTCACGAGTCATGGATTTTATTTCAGAATGAGAAATTGATAAACGAGTTCTTTTATATTCACTCAAACGCGAGATCGATCCCGATATTCTCAGAATGAAATTAAAAAAAAACGGAAGACATGACGAAGAAAAAAAACTACAAAATAACGAAACGGAAGTAATTTTTCTCTTATCAACACGCCGTTAATCGTCTGATATGCTCCAGTTCAGAAAAATGGCAAGTAAAGCCGGGAACCTTACACAAAAGAATCCACAAGTGTCTCGCTTCAATTTCGCTCTAACGTCGATTCGTAAAAGTCAATTCTATTTCTTTTTTTTCCCCTTAATCCCGTTACAATTTTGTCGTCTTGCTTCTTTTCGTCACTCTTTTAAATATATTTATTTTATAATTACATACGTGGAAGTACTATCACCAATTTCGAGTGAGACTCGATCGCTTTTTGCCCTCCGCTCTCTCTCTCTCTCTCTCTTTCTCTCTCTTTGCTTTCACCTCTCTCCATCGTTTCGATCAAACATTTATTACTTCATTGAAAAATTATTTCGAGGCAGTTTTTTGGTAGCTCTTGAGTAAGAATGGGTCTATGTGAAATTCTTAATCAGGGTTCACATCCATCGGGTTAAAAAAATCGTCACAATGACATTTCTCATACCTGCTCCGTTTTCTCGCAGAAATAAATTCTTACCGCGCGCTCTCGTCTTTCGCTTTTCGTCTCAGCTCCTGATGCAGCAGCCACGCTGCTTCGGCAATCATGCGGCCAATAAATTTTTTATGTTTTTCGGCGTGTTGTCCTCGTTCAAATGCTTCGTTGTGTAACGCAGAGCGTTCAGGAGGCCCTCGCTCTTGCACGGAGGCTGATCCTTCAATAATTTTACGCACCCTTTTACCTAAAAAAACGTCATCGTCGTTAAAACATTTCTTATTTTATTTTAATATATTTTGTGATATTTCATTTTTTTGATAAGAGATATCGTGGCATGCTCACATCGACGTTTGAACCCTTCACGAAGGCACCTTGCGGATGAACATGGTCGTAAAGTATCACAAGACCGACCATGACCCTCAGAACGAATAATTGTGTCTCCTCCCGTTGAAACTGTGCCAACAGGTTTCTAAACAATTTTTAATTACAGGAACAATTAATTTACTCGTAGTCAAAGATTTTTACATTCTTGTTCTTCAAAAATATATGAATAACTTACGGATTTTCCAACATTCTCAGGCACACTTTTGCCATTGTGCCCAACGTTTCAGTTATGTTTTCTCTTGGTATATTTTCATTCTGTAACAAGAATTTTTTTTAATACAAACTATAAAATATTCTGAATTTTTAAAACATAAACAGAAATATTTTCAATATTCAATATTATCAAATAAATATTTTTAAGAATCAGCTTTCAAGTTGGTTCTTGAAATTACTTTTCAGACACGACTTTTCCATGATTTTATATATTTATAGGTCTCTACACCTTTTCGATCGTTTTAATAATCGAAATGATTGTGTGTGTGGGTTATCTTTTAAGAGGAATTTTCATATTTAAGAAGTTTTCTGTGCATCGTCGAAAAAAAAAACGCGTGACTTACATCCATGAGGAAAGTTATAGTTGCGTGACTGAGAACTCGAAGCATGGGTGTGGCGTGGGCGTAGAAAAGAGACATGCGATTAGCGAGTTCGTTTCCAACAACGAGATCGAGCTCAGGATTGTCCTGTCTCGAGAGCGTGGCTCGCGTCAGCGTACGACGATAATAACTGAAATCGTTCTGTATCGCGGGCGTTTTCATTTTGTGCTCGTCGAACTTCAATACGAATTCGAGAATTTCGGCGAGTTGCTTTACGAGGGCTTGCTGGGTTTCGAGATGCTGAGTCGGCGAGAGATTTCCCGAGCACAATTGACCAAGTATTTTTGGAACGACGCGATCTGAAAAAAATAATTTATAAATTTGTACATTTGTACAAAATATTTGTACAAAATATTTGTACAAAATATTTGTACAAAATATTTGTACAAAATATAATAATCGTTTAACTAGACAGGAAGTAATTAGACAGAAGTTAAAAAAGAAAAATGCCAATTTTTCTTACCCAATTCTAGAGAAAATTCGTAAAATCTCTTGAGCTTTGCGACGAGGGGTGCAACGGTCAGATAAGCCTTTCGCTGATATTCCTCGGTCGGGGCCGAAATGGCTTCTCTTATTTCCTTGTTTGCACCCTTGTAGCATTGTATCTCCTCGAGTATCGACTCGGAATTTTTGAGCACTCGTTGAACGGCCTCAAAGGTTTCTCTCTCATTTTCCGAGGGTTGAGCGTCTAGCAAATTTATTCGAGAACATCCCATATTAATTGGAAAAACAAATGGAGTCTCTTGAATTAATGGAGGCAAAGGCAAAGTCACGACCAAAGGAAGAATGCTCGTACTCACTCTCAAAATCGAGAAAAACGTCGTACTTCTGTGGCGTGCAGCAAGTCGACTCGTCGCGAGCCAAGAGACTCAAGAGCTTCCCCATTTCTTCGTCGCCCGTATTTTTTCATACACATACAGATTTGTACGTGTACAAATATTTGTTTATCCTTTGAAGTAGCAATTTTTCACGGCGACGATCGGGTTCGGGCCTACGAACACATCTGAAACCAAAATTATACGTCAAATTACGAAATTCTGTTTATTCCTTTTAAAAAAATGCAGATATTTATTCATTCTGCGATAAATCAGAATCGGAGATACAAATTTAATCGCTCGTGGAATTTTTTCCCAACTCGAGAATGTCGGTTTACGTTCACCGTGCTGAGGAATTCGAGTTCGACCGAGTCCGAGTCGCTCGTCCCATCGATATACGGAGGCCAAGCATTTCAGAGACTGGATTCGCACGTGTATCGCCTCCGTTAATAAATTGCACGATCGCGCAGCGAACCGCGTTAATTCTGGACGAAGGAGAACGGAGAGATAGAAATAGAGCAATGTGACGGAAGAATTTACATCTTGGAAATAGACTCGATAACTTTCGGATGTGCGCGTTGAAATAATCGAGGGCTTTCGAGCTCCGAATGTGGAATAATTTTTATATTTCTTTTCGGGGCGCTCGAGAGCTCTCTGCGGGAGTGATTCGCGCTGATTCGAGGAAGAAGCCCGAACGGAATTTATATCGGCTTCTTGTGCACAAAGTGACAAAGGAGACTGTTTAAATTTAGATTTCCTCTTGTTAGCGATGGCTGAACGAGCAACCGGGGCAGACCGAGTGAAATTCCCATCGTGGCAGTGTTCCTCTTATCGCCATAATTTTATCACCAATTTGAAGGAGAGACGAACGACGAAAATATCTGACCGAGAGCAGAGACAGAGGAAAAAAAAGTATTCGTCGAACGAACACACGAAGAATTCATGAGAGTAACGATTTTTCGCTTGATTTATGCGGTCATTCGCTACTCTGCCAAGGTTCGTGACTACTTCGTGCACGTGCTTGGTCCAAACATCACAACGGGAGAGCATAGAATATAGAGGAGCCAGAGAAAGAATTTACAATGCGAGGGGAATGAGTAAGCATTTTCCTGATCATTGAAACGACACATTTGGAATTTACCACGACAAAAAAAAATTAAATAAAATTGTCAAATGTAAAAACATCTGGAAAAATATATGAAATGATGCTTTAAAAGTGTATCGCTCGTGCAGACATTATTAAAAATTAATTTCATAAAAAAAATGATTCGAAGACTTTTTGACAATCACGTAACTGAAAAAACACTCGATAATTTTTTAGAAATTTTAAAATATCTACCATAATTATTCTTTCAGTAGAAATCACGAGCAAATATTTATTAACTCAAGAATTATTAATAATTGTAATGAATAAAAAATAATGAGCGAAAACACGATAAAGAAGATTAATTTTTTAACAAAATAAATTCTTCACCCCATAATGTAAACCTTCGACAATTTGTGAACAAAGTATTTTTAAAGTAATTGATAATTAAACACAAGATTTTTTGACAGATTGTTTAAAATTGATTTTTAAATAAATGATGAAAGAGCAATTGCAAAGGGAGCAAATGCACCCTTGAAACGAAAAAAAAGTCACTCTGGAAACACGAAAATCGAGAGAGGTTTGTTCACACTGTTCTCGGTCTCAACAATGTCGAAGAGACTGTCCCATTCAGCCGGAAGTTTTCGAAAAAAACTTCCAACATTCTCACCGTCGGGAATTCACAATTTAACGTAGCGCTTTTCCAGCGTCGAGTTCACAGCGGTCTTAGGAACGTATCGGCAGTAGTAAAAAATAGTACGGCAACATATCGGGGTTGAATTTCAAGGAGATCAAGTCAACAAGTGGACGGACGGCGAGAGTGACGAATTTTCGTTGAAAATGTTGGTCGTGGTCGTCGCGAAGGTCGAAAAGTGGTTCGAGGAAGACGAGGCCATGACAGCGAACGACGGAGCGAAAAATGTTCCTGCAACACCGCGACCTTCCGAAGGGACGTGTCGTTGACTTTTATCGCGCGAGTTCGCGTCCGATCCTTATTTGGTCAACGAGGAACAAGCGGTAGGAGAGAGAAGGCGCGCGCGGGGGCGTCTCGCCGGCGAAAAGCGACGCGAGCACTGTTTTCGCCCGTCCGTTAGGGGCGAAAAATCAATGGGGGGTTAGCCTGCCTCGAGAGGTCTCGAGGGCTTCCTACGCGATGCAGCAGATGGCGATCTCTGCCCCGATACGGCATTCCCAACGCGCCATTTCCCTTCAAATTTTAAATCCTTCCCAAACTTTTCTCTCTCGCTTGAAACTCTTCGAGATGAATGGAAGAATGTTCCATTTTATTTCTCCGGACAGAAGAATATTCTCTGATACCGTGCAAAACACTTCCAGAGATACGATCGAAGCTGGGAAATGATAGAAATGCCTTTTCGTCTAGACGTCACGACCCACGCGATCTCCCGGTACGCGTCCTCCCGTTTCTATCCGAATAAGCTCTCTCGGGTTTTAGCTCTGAGTCAGCGAGCTCCAGCTTAGGCGAGTTTATTGTCTTCCAAAAAGAGAAGGGATTCGAAATACGTACAGAAATTCAGTGTTTATACGGATCATCGAAGCGCGCGAAGGTATGGAAGTAAAAATTGAAGTAACGAGCGGAGCACCAAATCCCGAAATGAAAATCGATCCGGCGATAAACAGGGTATATATATAGGTTATCAATTTCTTTTTTACATTACAAACGACGCACTCTTTCCATTTCTAAACTTCGTTCATTAATCGTTCGCCTTTCCTATCGCGATCGGGCAAACACATTCGCGAACTTATCGGCTCGCTCGAGTTTTACGGAAACGTCGCGAGTTCGAAAAACAGAGATTGATCGCGCAAATGAGGCGAATGTCGAAATGAAAAGTATACGAAAGCAGAAAAAAAAGTCAAAGGAGCGCGCGGGAATATGAAATTGACATTTTGCTCAAAGCTTTGACGTCATGAAAATAATCTAGTATCGGTCAACGCGAGGCTAACCCAGAAATGCATTCTTGCGCAAAATCGTCGGATCTTTTTGCTGCAAACGAGTTACGGACCTTGCCGGGTAATTGTGGTTTTGCCTGGTATGACACACACACACGTGCACACGAAATGGCTGGGGAGAGAAAAAGGAGACGAGGGACACGGCGAGCGAGAATAACCGAGGAGTTTTCTCACGAATGGTCGATGACACGAGACGCGATCACGAATCAAGCGGAGATTCCGTGTCGCGGGGATCGAGCAAAATATAAAAAAACTGCGATAATCTTTAACTATCAATAAAATCACAGATAGCGAGGTGAAAAATGAAGCCGACGAGTCGTGCCCGGCGTCTGATGAAAACCGTAGTGCCGTTTTCCACTTCTGCGAACGGCGAGAAAATTCAAACACGCGAGTGTGCGAGTTTTGTTCATAATGCGAATAAGGTGTAAGTACGCGGATGAAAAAAAAAATCGTGGAGAAGAGGGAGAGAGAAGGGGGAGAGATTGAATAATCGTCGGAAATCGTGGGCGAGGATAATCGACGCCTATTAAAGCCTTTTTGTGCTTCACTTCCAGCAAATCAATTGAAGAACCCATCGCAACGAATTCGTTCCTCTCGAGCTCTTTTCTGTCGACACTTGCGAAAGTTACGAGGGCGCGTTCGCACCGGGTCCCCAACGCGACGTCGTTCCTCCCCCGAAGATGGAGCCGCCATTATCATATCTTTGTCCCGCGATAAATAATTTTTTTAACGATCGATTCGTCGAAACTGTTTTGCACGCTCCGGTGGAGGATATTATCGAGTCGAGCACGGAGCCATAAATGCTGTAGCGCGCGTTATATTATGTCCACATTCGATAAATTCGAGCTACGTGCCGGAAGGGCGTAACTGGGCGCTTTAAAAAATCGATCTCGCGCCCTTCTCTCGTCGACGTTTTCTTCGGTGAGCAAGAGAGTATTTATAATATATTCCGCGGTATGTATTACACACGCCCCTCGGTTACCATGTAACGATTATGCGCGCGTGTATGTAAGATCGTTACATGTATCTCTGCTATTGAAAGAAAGGATGGGAGAGCGCACACACGACACGGAGAACACTCAATTTCAACCGCTCCCTCTCCTCTCTCTCCTCCCTCCGCCGGTGCAATGCCAACGCGCTCGCTTTTACGGTTCATTCTAAATATGGTGTGTATTTTTCATCGCGCCATCCTCAAACAGTCCCTCTCTCCCCTTTCAAGCCGCAAAACTCATCGCCGAATTAATTGACCATACGCGCACCGACACACCGCTTCTCGGCGAATTTCTGCGAACGATCCTTCGTCAAGGAGATACTATTATTTTTCACTATTTTTATCATTGTTGCTAATTTTTTTGAAGAATATATTTACATTTGGTATTTTTTTAAATATATTCAATCAGGCTTCGCGCCCTCGCGGTAATAGAAAAACTGATCCAAAATCCAGTTTTTTGGTTCATTCAATATGAATTCTCCAATTTCGCTCCAAATAATTAATATTTTCGTTATCTACCGGAAATTTCCGATCGAATAGGTTCTTAAAATCGAAAAAAAAAATTTTCAAAAAATTTGGTGAGTCACACTGGGTCTCATGGACCCATGAAAATTTCAATTAGCAATATCTTTTTTTTTCTTACCGAAATTAATTTTATTAAGAGTGATTTTTAAAGATTTTTGCAAAATGAAGCGAATGGCATTGGAATTACGTCAATTCATCAATTTTTCAAGTTATGACGCCTTGAAGATTTTTGAAAAAATGGAAAGGGGTATACCTTAAAAAATTCGCAAAATTTTTCGAATTTTTTAATTTCGATTTTAAGACCTAATTCGATAGGAAATTTCCCGTAGATAACGAAAATGCTACTTATTCGGGGCGTAATCCAAGAATTCATACTAAAAAATTGAAAAAACTGATCGAAAAGTCAGTTTTTTCGATTTTTCAATATGAATTCTTGAATTCCACACCAAATAGATAGCATTTTCGTTATCTACAGGAAATTTCCGATCGAATAGACCCTTAAAATCAAAGAAAAAAATTTTCAAAAAATTTGGTGAGTCACACTGGGTCTCGTGGACCCATGAACATTTCAATTAGCAATATCTTTCCTTTTTCTTGATGAAATGAACTTTATAAAGTGTGATTTTTAAAGAT